>APFE030363470.1:84812-131961 GCA_000404065.3 Pinus taeda | reverse complement strand
GACATTGAATCAATGCTTAACGCACTCCTACCAGGATGGACTTTTACAACCATGGATTCTGATGGCCACTCTAGAGGCTTGGCTGTTGGAATCAGAGAAGGTAAAATTAAGATCTGGAACCGATGGGGTATGAAGCAGGTGCTGGGGATAGAATGTCAGTCCACAGAATTCGAAATTCCCTTAACTATCATCAATATTTATGGGCTGTGTCAAGAAAGGATTCCCTTCTGGAACGGCTTGATGGGAAACTCGCTTGTGAAGAATAACTATATGGTGATGGGAGGAGATCTAAATTTCTCATTAGGAAGAGTGGAAGCTTGGGGCCCTGCTGCAAGAGAGGATCCACAATCAGATTTTTTTATGAATCTATTAGTCTCAAACAACCTCATAGAAGCAAATCTCATCAAGATGAAACCAACTTGGAGGAACAGAAGAGTAGGAGAAGCCAGAGTGGCGAAGAGATTAGATCGATTCTTAATTAATGAGGCTCTATCTGCTACAATTCCTTTATTCAGGCAATGGGTAGAAGAAGGGGGCCCTTCGGACCATTTTCCGATATATCTTGAGCTCTCCAAAGCCCCCTCAAAACCCCCAGCTCCTTTCAAATTCAATGCCTCCTGGCTTCAAGAAGAATCCTTCAACAAACTGTTCCAAGAAATATGGATTCATCCTGCCAGAGGTTCTCAAGAGAATAAAGCATTCTTATTTATGGAAAATCTCAAAAGACTGAAAAAGGCAACATTTTTATGGGCAAAGGACAGAAAACTAAAGCAGAATGAGGACCTATCCAAGATAAACGAGGATCTCCAAAAGCTCGAAAGCATAGGGGCGGATGGATATGCGACTCTTGAATCAAAGGAGAAAATTGTATCCCTGGAAAAGCACAAGAATCAAATCCTGTTGGAAAAAGAGGAAGAATGGAGACTTAAGAGCAGAGCAATCTGGCTCAAAGTAGGGGATGACAATACCAGTTTCTTCCATAATTTTGCAAAAGGAAGGAAGAGCACAAATACCATCTGGCACTTAAAGACAGAAGAAGGAAGGGAGGCCAAGACCTTTGAAGCTCTTTCAACCCTTGGGGTGAACCATTTCCAATCCTTATACAAAGACAATGGTGAGATCACCATTGTGGAAGTCATCCAAACAACGCAATGCTTTCACAGATATGTGGAGGAGGAAGAAGCGGACCTCCTTATGGATCCTGTTTCGAAGGAGGAAGTGGAAGGTGTCATAAAATCCATGGCAAAAGAGAAAAGCCTAGGACCGGATGGTTGGTCGGTAGAGCTATTCTCGCATTTCTTTGAGCAGATTGGAGAAGAAATTACAGAAGTAGTGGAGGAATCAAGATTAAAGGGAGAGATTTATAGTCCTTTCAATGCAACCTTCATTGCTCTCATTCCAAAAAAGGAAGCCCCAGAATCTTTCGAGGACTTTAGACCCATCTCTTTATGCAACAGTATTTATAAAATAATTGCAAAAGTGATAGCTCTCAGGATCAAACCATTTCTTTCAAGGCATATCTCACCTGAACAATTCGGGTTCCTGAATGGGAGACAAATTCATGAAGCAATAGGGTTGGCTCAGGAGGTCCTTCACAGTGTGAAGATGAAAAATAAGAAGGGAGCTGTAATCAAAATTGATTTATCAAAGGCCTACGATAGGATAAACTGGTCATACATCCGCCTACTCCTAACGCACCTCGGTTTCAAAGTGGACTTCATTAGATGGGTCATGGGGTGTATCACAGATATCAATTATGCAATACTCATAAATGGGGCAGCCATCCCTTTTTTCAAAGGTCAAAAAGGGTTGAGGCAAGGATGTCCGTTGTCCCCCTTGTTATTCCTCTTAGTGGCTGAAGGCTTAAGCCAGTTGATTCATAAAAGCAGAAGGGAAGGCAAGATAAAAGGTATAGAGGCAGCAGTAAATCTATTCATATCTCACCTTCTCTTTGTAGATGATATTCTGGTCTTTACCAATGGCTCCATAAATGAATTAAAGGAGCTAAAAAATATCTTTGTACTATTTATGAAAGCTACCGGAATGCAGATCAATCCCAGGAAATCTCAAATCATAGTGGAAGGACTAAATAGACAAGAAAAGGAGCAGTTCAGCTTATACTTTCCATATGAAATGTGCAATATGGTCTCTCCGTTTAAGTACCTGGGATTCTGGTTGAAGCCAAATGATTACAGGAAGGAGGACTGGTCTTGGCTAATTGCAAAGATTGAAGCTAGAATCAGGCACTGGAGCTTTAAATGGCTGTCCAGAGCAGGGAGATTGACCCTGATAAAATCCGTGTTACTAGCCATCCCAGTTTACTGGGCAGCTTTAACATGGGTCCCTAAAGGTGTGCTGGAGAAAATTAGGAGAATCTGTTGCAGATTTCTGTGGTCAGGATCCAAAGAAACTTCGGTTCTCCCTTGGGTTGCATGGGAGAAAGTGGCGAAACCAAAAGACTGGGGCGGTTGGGGGATAAAAAGATTGCCTGACTTCGGACTTTCATTGGCAACTAAATCAGGGTGGCGCCTCATTAAGATGGAAAATCTCTGGACTAGAACGATTAAAAGAAAATATATAGATCCAACTCCTATGGAAGTTTGGATCAGGAACCCAGTCAAGAGCCAAAAGAATGTGTCGGCAATCTGGAAAGCAACTCTGGAGTCTTTTAAAGTAATCGAGCAAGGTCTAGCATGGAAGGTAGGGAATGGCGAAAAGGTAAAGATAGGAAAGGATCCCTGGGTTGGATGTACTAAAAGCTATGCCCTTTCCCCTGAACTAGTTCAGCAGTTAGAGGATAAAGGGCTTCATTACCTTAGTCAAGTGGCAAATCTGGGCTCTTCATCCATCTGGGGTCAAGCTTGGAAGAATGGTGAAGAATTGGATCTGGAGCAAAGATGGGGGAACGAATGGAGTGTTTTTACTCAGGAACTCTTCAGATCAAATGTTCGGCTGAATGACAGACAGGATGAGTTAATTTGGGCACACACTGACTCCGGGGAATATGCTCCAAAGAGTGGATATAATTTCCTTATGTCAAGGAAAGGATGGGGGAATCCCGAGTGGTGGTCAAAACAGCTATGGAAACTTAAGAGCCCCCCAAAGTCAAAAATTCTTTTCTGGTGCATTTTAAAAAATAAAATTCCAACTTGGGACATCCTGCAGACCAGATTCATGCAAGGGCCTAGGAGATGCACCTTGTGCAAATCAGAAGCAGAATCTATAACCCACCTTTTTCTAAAGTGCACAGAAGCTATTAAAATATGGGGAGAGGTAGGGAATATCTTGAACAAAAAGCTTGAATGGGAAGGTAACAATGTGCAAGAAGCTTGGCAGAAGTGGTGGCACTCTCATCCAAACGGGAACCTGCACAACCTCCCTCTCATCATTAGCTGGGGTATTTGGATAGCCAGGAATAGGAGTATTTTTCAGGATAAGGGAACACCCATAACTATCACAGCTAGTCAGAGCACTGCCATCTTTTCTAGTATTCCCGAACCTAAGGAAGCCCACTCCCAAAGAATCGTCCCAGAAATGCAGATCACAAAAGGAATCCCCTGGGCTTTCTTCGATGGTGCCTCTCAAAACAATAAAGCAGGAGCAAGCCTAGTCATCAACGAAACCCCATCTCACGTCCTAAAAGCTTCTGTGGGACTAGGAACTGGCACTAATAACTTTGCAGAACTCCTTGCATTGAAATTTCTTATATGTTGGCTCATTCAAAGGCACACCCTCACAATTCAAATTTTTGGGGACTCCCAAATAGTGATCAGATGGGTAAATGGTCAAAGTACTTGCAGCAACCAACTATTAAAACAAATCTTGGGAGAAATTCAGAGACTTAAATCTTATTTTAACAGTTTCTCTCTTCGCCACATTTACAGGGAAAGGAATGACACAGCGGATAAACTTTCTAAAGACGATCTTCAACAGGATCTGGGCAGCTGGAAGATTGTAGAAGAGGACCAAGGCCAAATCAGAAGAACAGAACAGCCGCCCTATAATCAGCCTATCTAATACTCTAGCAGAATTTTTGTTTCATTTTACACTTTTCAAAATATTGTATACAAAGATAAATCCATATCAGCGCTGGCAGTTCGGCCATTAAAACTTTTTATTCGGGTGATGGGCCGTTTTCCTCTATGTTGAGGAGGCCCGGCATGCTGGAAAATATTTTTTGAACAGTCCTTCTTTTCAGTATAAGAAAGGCGTTTTAAAGTTACCGGTACAAAGGTAAACAGAACAGTTTTCAGCACTACACAGTTTTTGCAAAAGACAGTTTTTTGTATAAAACAGACATGGCAATCTCTCAGATTGACAAGGGATGCTTCAGCATTTGCAATGTAAACTTTTTATCAACTTAATAAAAAGTTTCGTTTTTTCCTTTGGAAAAAATAGAGTTGTTTTGTGCTAGAATATATTATAAATATATTATATAATATATATATATAATATATATTAATATATATATATATATATATATATATATAATATATATATATATATATTATATATATATTATATATATAATATATATATATATATATCGTTGTTTGTGCCTAGTAGAGCCAAGGTTTGTTGTTGTTGCTTTATGGATCAAGAATTACTTGTTTTCATGTGTTATTGGGCATATATTGTTGCATATGTTATGGAGAGAAAAGTCATGTCATATTTTTTAGAGTTAGCATGTGTTTAGGGGGAGTATGCTACATATCTGTATCAGTTATGTGATTAGTGGAACCTTTGACATTTCTATAATCTTTCTAGCTAGCCCTTTGTTATTGATGTGAAAAGGGGAGAGTGACATGCCATTTGAGTTTGGTGTGCTTTTCAGTTGACATCAACAGGGGGATCTTGTTGGCACCAATAATGTTTGGTTCACATTGATGTCAACCTTGTAGCAGGTGTTTGATTAGTTGCAAGTGTTTGGCTAACATTACCAATTACTTTCCCATGGTTTTTGGTGTGAGAGATTAATGGTTAATTAATTTTATTTAATTTTATTTTATATTGTCATTATGAGTGATGAAAGTTAATTAATGTTTTGATTTGGTCCATTGTGATGAGAATAAAAATATAAATGTATTATGCTAGTGTTGGAGGGGAGTGAGAGAGAGAGAGATACAGTGCATAGTGATTCCTCTTGTATACCTGTAGCGTTGATCAACAAAGTATCAGAGATAGATCTGCAGACTTGATATGTTGTTTCTACATTCCTGTTGAGAAGATCATATAGGGCCTAGTCTAAAAATTTTGAAATGATTTCTGCATAGAGGTTGAGGAGGTTGGGCCCTCCGAAAAGTGTTCCTTTGCTAATATAGGAGTATCACTTCTTGTCGATAGTGTCCAAAAAATAGTTGATAGAAAGTTGGGGCTTTCTACTTGGTGGTGGCCAACAAACTGTAGTTGGAAACATGTCTCCTAGTTGGTAGTGGCTAGTTGATCTATGCAAATATTTTCTTAACAAATAATAGAAAAATTCATAGCAGTGCAACAAAAGAAGAAGATTTTTTTCTCCCCTTGATGGCTTCCACTAGAAAAATTTGTGCCTCCTTGTGCATGATTTTAATATGGAATTTGTGTTAAATCTACATATTTAGATGTGTTTTAATATGTTGGGTTATTTATCATTTAGCATTATTGTTTTAATATGTTGGGTTATGTTGGGTTATTCACGCCCCCTCTTAGTAGTCATATGATTTCCAGTAGTCATAGCCTGTGATCATAGGGTTCCTAGGCTACACACCAATGGGCTTACTGGACTGCCAAGATCAATTGGTTTTCAAACATCACTGGTGAACATGAAGCAAAAAGTGATGAACATCGACATGGTTTTTGAGGTGCTAGGTGGCAACATGAGGTGGCATTCATGGGGCTAAGTAAATGACATAGGCATTGAATGAAAAATCAATGGACATGATTTATCATAGTCAGAAAGACTCAATGACCCAAATCACGATTGAATGCAAACATGTGCAGAGGTTAATGTACAGTATGACACATGATATGATGAGATATCTAAAAACTATTTGATTTGATGGTCCAGATCACCATTGAATGAAAACATTCACAGCGGTTAATGAACAAGATAACACATAATATGATCCAATGGTTGCAAATGATTTGATCTGAAAACCCAAACCAATCTCGATCTTTCTACATACATAGTCATTTACACATGAAACTTACCCAATGTGGTATCCAGTACTATGTGACATGCGACTTAATGGGATGATGTGGTAGTAGACACGTGGTGGTATTGAATGGTGACACATGTCACTCATTTTCAATGTTTTTGAATGGCCAAGTCAGCTCATTCTAGGTGATACATGGCACCACTCAAAGGATGAAATATGAAAGGATGGCATTACCATGATTAGAGTATGACATCAACATAACATGGAAACACATGAGTATTACGTGGAATGTGTGACAAAGCAGTAAAAAGGTGGCATAAGGGCCACATGTCACTTAACAATTAGTTGATGTGGATGACAAGTGTCGAGTCTTGAAATAATCCACCTCTTGGGCTATTGAAACATCAGAACAACCTAAATACATAACATAAGTTTTTGGTTGATGAAGGACAATTGATGAAGAAAGGGCTCACGGTCACAACCTTCAGTTACGTGGGTTGATTAGAAACAACCCAGGAGGATTTTTGGCCATTGGGCTACAACAACGCTATAAATAGGTTCATGTTTTTTTTAATCGTATTTTATACATTTAAGGAGATATTGATAGCTAAGGAAAACTCCCATGGGTAAAATCATGGATTTACACCCATGGTATTTGAAAGGGGAAACTCTATTAAAGAAGCCAAGGACAACGTAAGTGGGTTGAACATATGAAAGTGTAATGAGAATATTATTAGTGGAGATGGATAAGAACGTAAGAATTGAAAAGTTTAAATCATATCTATGAAATATCTGAAGTTGTTGTATGAGGTTTGTTCAATAGAAGAATGTTTGGTTCTTAATGTCATCCACAAGATCACGATGAAGTATAGCATTCACTGTGCTAATGAGAAATAATGGATAAGTGATTGAGAGAAGTCTATATGAGGAATTGGCATATAGGTAATAAAAGTTTGAGGACACAAGAATTTGAGGTGTAGAGCTAAAGTCACTATGTGAGGTGTGACAAATCAAAGAACCAATGCATAAGTGAGTTTTGTAAGTGTAAGAATGTGGGATTATGCATAAAAAAAGTATAATAATGTGATTGATAGTTATAGGGATGATAAGGTTAGTAAAGTATAGAAAATAGTTTGTGGAAGGGATGGAAGGGAATAAAGGGCCTATAAAGTATTGATAGTCCAAGAATATCTAAATTGCAAGTGTTGTGGGTTTGAGAGCTTAACTGGTAGAGATTAGAGTATATTGTAGATTGTTAAAAGGGATTGTTTGTATCAGAATGCCTAATTGGTAAATTGCTTATGGGTCCAATCTGAAAATGGTATAAAAGGTAGATCCAAGGTGTAATTATTGGGGGTTGGTGCCTCTTGTAACATCCCTGGTGAAAATTCCATGTAATAAAAGTTAAAAATGATAACCACGGTTGATGGGACACTTATTCCAAGTTGAATGTTGGGTAGTACATCCTAGGGGGTGTTCATTTGGTTTTCTATGGCTAAGGAAATTGGCAAAGGAAATGGCTAAGGGGTTGGAAAGGAAAATTGGCATTTTGGCACATTTATTTATGAAAATAATGGAAATTAGGAGAAAAGTAAGGTGAAAGGTCACAGGTTGCATGTGAGGAAAATGAAGGAAAATAATGGAAAATGAAGAAATTAGAGGTCTCATTAATAATAAAACTTCTGAGGATTAGTTGGCAAGCATGGTCAATGTAACCTTTTGTTAGTTGAGTTTCGGAGCTCTCTCATTATTCTCTCTCTCTCATACTCTTGGACACTTAGAGTTTCTTGGAGTAATTTTGCCATTAGAGCAAGAAAGGAAAAGAAGGCAAGAGGAAGAAAAGATCAGGTAGGGAAAGGTAAGATCAAGCAACTACAACAGACTTCATTGCAGGTATCAACTTGCATGTGTATTTTCCTTGCTAGATTTGGTATGCATGGTATTGCATGTGGTTCTTTTCTATCATGGAATGGGTTTTTCTAGGTGTAATATGTTTTCAGCCTAGCCTTTCCATTTCCAGATAACCATTGTGTGATGGGGTTCTCATGCTTTGGTTGAGCTAGATTGTCAGATGGATTCGAAGCTGAGTTGCATGGATATCTAAATGATAGAACACATGGCCTAGTAACCCATGAGCCAGAATATGGGTTGCGATAAAGCCAGATTTTGTGTTGCCTCGGATGGCCTAGGAACCCTTGTTGGTGAATGACAGGATATACAGTAAAGCCTAGATGTGGTTTTCTCTCCATTGGGCCTAGTAATCCTAGGTTGGGATATGTGGTAAAGCCTAGAGAGTGGATCTCATTTTAGGGCCTAGTGATCTGGGTTTGGATTGCGGTAAAGCCTAATAAACAAGGAGACATGAAAATTCCTCACGATGTAGGTGGCGAAACCCAGTGGTATCCATGCTTGTTTTCCCTAGTGATCAGGTGGAGATCAAGGTAAAGCATATTATGATGTGTTCATTGTGTTGGCCTAGTGATCTGGGATGCAGTAAAGCATGGTTTCTATTGACGAGTGTGATGTGGTGTAGCCTCGGTATGCCCTGGTTGGTTCTTTTGGTTGAGTCCCACATTCATGCTTGGAATGTGGCATGGGGGTGAATGGCTGAAAAGAGATTTGGCTCAGCCATTCTATGGTTGGGTGGAACGTGGTAGTCCCATCTCCGGTTGGTCTATTGCATTCATTAATGAGAAATTGATTCTCTTGATTTCTATGTGCAAATGTGTATTGATGTATATGTGGATTTTGATGGATGATATGTCTATGGTAATTATGTTTCTATTATGTTGGTTATATGTATACTTTCTGATAGCAGATATGTATGGATCTCAACATGTTTTTACTTGTAAATGAATGGATAGTGTATGTATGGCCTAATAGATGATAATGCAACAAATGACATGAGGGAACAATGGTTCTTAGCGATTCTCAGCTAAGTATGAGATCCCTACACTTAATTATGTTGTTCACACCTATAAGTTACATGTTGATGATATGTTTGATGAGATGTTTGGCATGGCTAGTAGGGGTTTGGTTATGGTCATTTTCAACTAATTTCTTTTGCATCATTATCCTATATTTTTAATGATTTCAAGCTATCGCTCCATTTTGGGTAGTGGACTGGGCTCTAGGCCTGAAAAAGTGGCTTAAATCATGGGGTCATTGGCACAAAACTGACAATTTTGGTCTCTTATCACTGGAAGGAAAGCCTATGAGAGCGAATTTAGGTTGTTGGTCACTCCCTTGCCCATAACATGAGAGCGACTATGGCTTAGGAGATCTAGAACAACAATAGGACCCAGGGATAGGATGTCTGAGTGACTGGCATGTCTCCTTAGGGTTTTGTTGTTGATGTTGGATAACTGTGTGTGATGTTCCTTCGATTCCAGTTCCTTAAGGTCACATAGGAGGTCAAATCTAATCATAGTAGCCTATTTCTCATGTTTACCCCATTTGGCATGGATACTTGGGTGGATGTGGGAGGGGGTTGTTACAAAGTGGAATTAGAGCATGGTTCACCCCTCAGACTAGATGGGAAGTGTGTATTGGTTATGCATGCATGTTAGTTGCATGTGTGTCTCTTACACTTGCATTCCATGTGCTTGTTCCATTGCATAATGTTGATCATGGTTGTAGTATGGTTGTCATGAGGAACTTGATGTTGATTTTGTGGAATGCATCGTCATGAGTATATGAATGGTTACATATCATTATATGTCACTTACATGTTGTTATGTGTCGCTTCATTACATCCTTGTATGTTAGTTTTCATTCTTGTATGTTTGATTACATGTATCAGTCTTGTAGGTTTGGTTACAAGTATTGATTACTTATGCTCAACTACATGCATTCATGCGTATGTGTAGTTGATTATGCATTGTGTATTCAAGTTCATGGTTGCATTTGGAATTCTATACAGTGGAGTAATGGTTGTTGTCATGCATGAGGTCATGGTTTTTTTGGTTGATATGGTCATTCATTGATGACTGGACCCTAGCTAGAATTATGTGAATATGGTTTGGTACCCATGTGTTATATGTCTATATGCAGTCTTTGTGCATGTATGGTGCATGGATAGTAGGTCAAACATGCTTAGTGAAGTCATGGTATGCAATTTAGGTCATCAGGGTGATATTGATATGTTATGATGTTAATGTGTTTGTTGAGATAGAGAAGGAGATGCACATCATCATAATGAGGTTGTAGCATTAGACCTTGGGCTAAGAGCATATTGACATACAAGTTTGTATGTTGGGCATGCATGTATGTAGGTTAAGGATTGTTTTTTTCATTATGGTTATATAAATTAGGCTTATGCACATGTCTTTTGATATTATGATTACATACATGATATATGATAGTTTATTAGCATAGTTATATGCACGTGTCAGATAGCTAGGAATGATAGTAATATGTAGTTATATACATTGCTATTGATGTTTTATGACAAATAACTTGATGATTACTTTATATGTTTTTGCTGAGTGTGATATATAGCTTATTGTTGCTATATGCTATAAACTTGATGATTAGGGCTATTTCACTGAGATCTTGATGTTGTAATTTGGATTGGTCGTATGCGTGGTGGTTATGTTCATTGCATTGAAGATCTTGGTGTTATATGTATTGTGTTAAGCTAGTTTGACCTATGCAGATGGTTATGGTTGCGATATTCAGGTATGAGCCAACATATTTGTGATATGGTGTCATACTAATCTAGACCAATCATACATATTTGATTTCTATGCATAAATGATAATTATGTATGAGTTAGGATGTGAGCATGTTACTTAGTGATTGTTATGGATAACATGATCTTACTTAGGTTTGAGTTGATAGGTTGTGAAGCTACATCATGCTAATTTGGATTGATTGTGTAGACAAGATAACCTCCCCTGAGATATAGTAAGGTATGAATTTGCTTATGTTGTATATTTGGTACTTGACTATTTGATTATGTTGTCTAGTTGATTTATTTAACATGGTACGGTTGCAAGTTGGTTGAATGTTTGATGAATTTCATAATATGAGTATGTGTTCAAATGATCTTGTTTTAAGATGGTTGTACTCATACATACGTGTTAAGAAAGTTGATATGTACTTGAGTGTAGTAGGTGATAGTTGTAGCATTATGTCTAATGTCTATGAGTTTAATAAGGATTATGACATGATTATTAGTCTTTGTAAAGGTTGATTTCAAATTGTTAGACATGTTTGTTTTGATCTTTAGAACATGAGACTCACATGTGTGAGTAGTTGCAGGGTAACATGCTTGGTATTAGAATGACAAGGTAATAGTTGATGTGTTTGTATAACTAACTGTTGAGTGGTGTGACAACACATAGTAAGCCTTGATTCCCATAAAGTAAAAAGGTAAAAGGAAGGAATTGGACAAGAACTCCTTTGTCTATGTTTGGAAGCCTTAATTGGAAAAGAAATAGTGTTTTGCCTACAAGAAAACTTCCTAACCTTAATATTGTCTGACATTATGTGGATATGTGATATATTCATGGACATGTATTTGACAGGTATATTAGATAGCCTCTAGTTACAGGTGGATTTGTCAAGGGGATTGGAGTCCTTTGAGAGATGGCATGGACGTGTTCAGTTACGAGGAAATGTGCTTGCCACAACAAAGTAAGATAAATGGTGTATGGTTATATTTGTTTATACACTAACAATTATGTGTTTATGGTAGTATGGTGTAGGGGATTGCATGGCAACACATTGCCATGAAATATTGAAGAAGGTTCGGGTTGATATTTCCCTAGAAACCATGGGGATTGAGTCATGGTGTAACTGTTAGTATTGTGCTTGATTTGTAGTTTTATTATGTCTAGTGCATGATCATGCGACTTTGTTGCAGTGTCATATTTATTTTGGTTTTTATGATCTTGTTGTTGTTGTTTCCGTTCTTGCCTTTTATTGTTTTGAGTCTAGCAAATTGGCTAGGAAATAGGAAAGTTAATGGAGCTTGGGGAGAGTTGTGTGGTACCCAATAAGTAATGTAAGACATGGATGAAGCTTTGTGCATGAGTAAGCATAGTGGAAGGTAAGACTATGATAGTCGGTTGGACTGGTTGGATCCATTCTAGTAAATGGATGATGGCATTAAAGTCATGAGAAAGGTAACCAAAATGGTAAAGTAAATGGATTTGAGGTGTCAGATGCCTTGGGTATGTTGGGAATGACTATTCTTAATGTTACGCATGTGTTGCATGAATAAATGAAGGTCTATTAACCCTTGACCTTGATATTTGGTAATTTTGTTATGATTATGATTATGTTGACATGTATATATGTATACATGTAGGTTTGTATGTTTGTCATGTTTGACAGGGTCGTCATGGATCATGACTACTAATGCCAACATTTATGTGTATATATATGTATGTATGCATATCGTTTTCTAATAGGATCATGATTGTTTATGCTAGTGTTTACATATATGTATGTATGTATCCATGTATCCATGTCACTGCCTGACAAATCATCGAGTATCATTATTGTGGCAAAATGATTTCTTATGTAGGTGAATGGCATAAAGAAGTTCCTAGCTATGGGGAATCAAGTTAGAATAGTAGTCTTAACAAATATACAAGGTCAATATCATGTGAATATGGATTTATATTGTATGTTTGTATTATACCTATGCTTATATTATGGACAGGTTATATCGAGGGATACATCAACAAAATGAAAGCGGTGTGGTCTGCGTCATGCTAAGATAAGCATGGATAAGACACTAGAAGCAAGGTTTCCTGGTAGAGTTAGTGTGGTTTTGGATATGTGGTACTATTGTTGTGCATGTGTTGTATATGTTGTACATGTTGTGTTTGTGATGTTTTGCACATGCAGTGTGGTATATACTTAGTGTGTGTACCTATTGTTTATGCAATGTTATGTACAGGGTGTTAGTACAAATAGTCTTGTATGAATGTTGCATATTCAATGTTGTGTACATATGATGTTATGTACATGTTAGATATGTAGTGCTATGTCCATGTGGTGTTGCGTGCATGTTGTACATGTGGTGCTATGTACATATGGCGTGATGTGCATGATTGTACAAGTGATGTGTACATATGGTGTGATGTGCATGATTCTACAAGTGGTGATGTGTGCATATGGTGTTGTGTACATGTTGTACAAGTGTCGTTGTGTGTAGGTGGTGTTGTGTACTTGTCATGCATGTGTCACTATGTACATGTGGTGTCACGTACATGTCATGTGTGTGGTACTATGTACATATTGCGTTGTGTACAAGTTGTGTAGGTGGTGCCATGTACATGTGATGATGTGCACACATTGTGCAAGTGGTGCTTGGTACATGTGGCACTGGCGTACTTGTGGGATTGAGTGCATGTCATACACGTTGTGCTATGTATGTGCATTGTGTAGTCATGTATTGTGACATGTGTATTCATTGTGTTATACTTTGTGTGCGTACATGTATTCTGTGGTGTTGTATATCAGGTATAGACGTATTTGTGTTTTGTTGTACATCAGGTGTATGTGTATGTGTATGTGTTGTATGTCAAATGTAGGTGCATGTATTGCATGGTGTTGTATGCAGTGTGTAATTGTATGTGTGTAATGCACACACTTTGTATGTGCACATGATTTAGGAGAAAGCATTGGTTGTTTGTCTAGTGTGGCAAGCGATCCGGAGTGCGTACGAATAGAAGCTAAGGATTGATGAAAGGATAAGTATCAACATTTTATTTCAATTTTATTATGCATGTGATTTATGACTATGGTATATGATTATTATATGTGATTTATGATTTTGTTTTATGATGTTTACATGTGATTTATGATTTTGATCTATGATGGTTTTGTTTTGAGCTAACTTGATGTGATATTTTTATACATGTTGATTTGGTCAAATATGCTAGTTTGACTTGTTGTGACATGAAGTAGACAAGACTGCAAGTGTACCCTATTTAAAAACTACTAGTGAGGTATGATTTAAGGTTATTTTAATTTATTTGAATCTAATGGAAATTAAGTGCTTGGAAGAGGAATGGATGAACATGCCCGGTTGGGTGGTTGAAATTGATTGCAAGAACTGACAACAATCGTGAAAGAGATTGGAATATGCAACAACATGTTGGTAGAGTACTTTAGGAGCATGGCCATTGTGGGACACTAGTACCCAATAGTGTCCATTG
Source organism: Pinus taeda (assembly GCA_000404065.3). NCBI lineage: Eukaryota > Viridiplantae > Streptophyta > Pinopsida > Pinales > Pinaceae > Pinus > Pinus taeda. The sequence continues at coordinate 117,647 of APFE030363470.1, read as the reverse complement.
ATTGCCATGAGCATGCTATGATTGGTATGATGGTTTTGAGGTGGGTATATGCCTTGTTTTTGTATCTTCTAATGTGAGGAAGCCTTGCCAAGGGATGGATCACTCGGGATAGGGGATGCCGAGGAACTTAGAAGGTGAGTGACTGCATGGAAGGGGTGACTAGATTTCCCAAGGGAATGTGTAGGAAAGAAGGGAAGGCCGTGGATACAATTGTTTTGGTAATGAGAATTTCCATATGGAATCAAACATTGGGGGTTTGCCCTAGAACAATGAGTCGGTAAATGTTCACTGAGAGGACAAGTGGCATAGTATTGTAGCATTGGAAATTGGATGAAGTTTTGACTATGGAAGTAGATTCTGGACTTCCTAGGAAGGAGGTGAATCATAGTATTACTTGGAGGGTTGAGGTGTGAGCCCCTGAATTTCCTCGTTGTGGATGCAGGCATCATATCCTTTATTTGTTGGTTTAGAAAAAGTGCATATGTGTATATGTGGTTATTATAAATACCATAATGAGTTGTGTTATAAAGCTCCAGTATGAAGTATGGTTGTTATCTGGTCATATTGTCATGATGTTTTTCTTTTGAGCAGGTCATTCATTGTAAATATTGCAATGAGCTATGTTATAAAACTCCATAGGTAATATGTTTTGTTTTCAGCAGTACTGTTGGTTATAGGTGTCATTGAACACCGAGGATGGTGTCCCCCAATGGGGAGGGTTCTTTAACAGCCCTAGTGAAAATTCCATGTAATACATTTAGAAACAATAACCACAGTTGATGTGACACTTATTCCAATCTGAATTTTGGGTAGGAAATCCTAGGGGGTGTTCATTTGGTTTTTTAGGGCTAAGGAAATTGGAAAAGGAAATGGCTAAGGCTTTGGAAAGGAAAAAATGGAATTTTTGGAACATTTATTTATAAATATAATGGAAATTAGGAGAAAATTAGGTGAAACATCACAAGTTTCATGTGAGAAAGAAAACGAAGGAAAATAATGGAAAATGAAGAAATTAGAGGCCTCATTAATAAAAAGGCTTCTGAGGATTAGTTGGAAAGTTTGGTCAATGTAACATTTTGTCAGTTGATTTTGGAGCTTTCTCATTATTCTCTCTCTCTCATACTCTTGGACACTTAAATTTTCTTGGAGTAATTTTGGCATTGGAGCAAGAAAGGAAAAAAAGGAAAGAGGAAGCAAAGATCAAGCAAGGAAAGGTAGGATCAATTAGCTACAACACGATTCATTGTAGGTATCTACTTGCATGTGTACTTTCCTTGCTAAATTTTACATGCATGGTACTGCATGTGGTTCTTTTCTATCATGGCATGGGTTTTTCCAGGTGTAACAATGTTTTTAGTCTAGCCTTCCCATTTCCATATAGCCATGGTATGATGGGATTCTCATGTAAAGGTTGAGATGGATTGCCGGATGGATTCAAAGCTAAGTGGGGTGGGTCTCTGAATGATAGAACAAATGGCCTAGTAACCTCTAAGCTGGACTATGGGTTTCAATAAAACCAGATTTTGTGTTGCCTTAGATGGCCTAGGAATCCTTACCAATGAATAACGGGATTTACGGTAAAGCCTAGAGGTGGTTTTCTCTCTGTTGGGCCTAGTAATCCTAGGTTGGGATATGCAGTAAAGCTTGGAGAGTGGGTCTTAGTTTAGGGCCTAGTGATCTGAGTTTGGATTGCAGTAAAGCCTGAGAAACTAGGAGACAAGAAAATTCCTCATAGTGTAGTTCGACAAATCCGTTGGCATCCATGCTTGTTTGGCCTAGTGATCAAGTGGAGATCATGATAAAACCTATTATGATGTGTTCATTGTGTTGGCCTAGTGATCTGAGATGGATTACGGTAAAGCCTAGCTTTTGTTAATGAGGGTGAGGTGGTTTAGCCTTGGAATTCCCTGGTTGGTTCTTTTGGTTGAGTCCCACATTCATGCTTGGAATATGGCATAGGGGTGAATGGTTGAAGAGATATTTGGCTCAGCCATTCTATGGTTGGGTGGAACATGGTAATCCCATCTCTGGTTTGTCTATTGCATTCATTAATGAGAAATTAATTCCCTTGATTTCTATGTGAAAATGTATTGATGTATATGTGGATTTTGATGGCTGATATGTTTATGGTAATTATGTTCCTATTATGTTGGTTATATGTATATTTTATGACAACATCTATGTATGGCTCTCAACATTTTTTTACTTGCAAATGAATGGATAGTGTATCTGTGGCCTAATAGATTATAATGCAACAAATGACATGAGGAAACAATGGTTCTTAGTGATTCTCAGATAAGTATGAGATCCCTACACTTAATTATGTTGTTTACACCTGTAGGTTACATGTTGATGACATGCTTGACGAAATTCCTGGCATGGCTAGTAGGGGTTTGGTTATGGTCTTGTTCATCTTATTGCTTTTGCATCATTTTTTCCCTGTATTTTAATGATTTCAAGATATCACTCAATTTTTGGTAGTGGCCTGGGCTCTAGGCCTAAAAAAGTGGCTTAAATCCCGGGGTTGCTGGCACAAAACTGGTAATTTTTGTCACTGGTCACTAGCAAGAAATCCTGTGAGAGGGACTTTAGGTTGTTGGTGTTGCACAAAAATTGTCACTTTGACTTTCTGCAATCTGTGTGAGTCCATCAACACTCATAATTTCCTCCTTTGCAAGTCTTGAGCCTCAATTCTTCATATCAAGCCTTGAAAATAAGAGAAAGCCCTCAAAAGTCTCTAAAACTTTGGTCTGCACTTTCTCTTAGCATTTCCTGCAGTCCCGCACCTGATGGTCATGTTCCTTGCGCACCTGACTGCTCTGTCTCTGTGTTATGGGTGCGGACCCTTGTAAAAGTTAAAAAGGCGCAAGTATATTCTTAAAAACTCACTTTGAGTCATTTCTGGAAGCTTCTGGAAGGAATCTTGAGGTGGCAAGTTCGTTGTTGTAAGGTTCATGCATCCCATACCTTAAGGAGCTAACCCCTTGATGTGAGTAGCTTATCCCTTTGAAGAAGGACTCTATCCCTTCATAGGTGGACCTATAACCTCCTTCCTTTGCACTATAAAATGAAGCATTGTGCTGGTTACTTGGGAGGTTGAAAGCTGAATATTTTTGAGGTGAAATGTTGCTGGAACTTAGTCTTCCTAATTGAGCCTTTGTGAGGAGAGATTACATACCTCTTTGAACTCATTTGGAAGAGTGTGAGGCCTATCAAAGTAAAGGGGATTCCTGTTTCGGACCCTGGGAAGAGCTTGTACAACATCAAGGCACCAAAGGTTGTAAGGTTCTTCTATTTCAAAGTTAATACAAATAAGTTTATTTTTCTCAATAAGTTGTGTTTTATGGTTTATTTTATGGATTCCTTGATCACCATAATGAACATGATTTATGATATTAGATATGCAGGTGTTGTTTGATGTGTGCTTGTTTGTGATTGTAGGTTCTCAAAAGGAAAGTCTTTCAGACGGTTGAAGGATGGCTGCTACAAACTAGCGTTGGACTTAAGGTAGGGTCTAAACACCTCTATAGTTTTTATTAATGAATTGTAAAATGTTTAGAGAAAGATAGATTTGCTTGTCCTGCTTGTTGCTAGATATCTTTTGATACTAGGGAGATTGGCCTTGTCCACAAGATCGATTTATCCGGCCAACAAATTGGCGACTCCACTAGGGAATTGAATTTGGATTTTGGTTTTCCTTTGTCTTTGACTTGAGAAACTTGTTCTTGCTTGATGTGTGTGGGATTGGGTAGGTTTTAGGATCTGGATTATTTTTTCTTTTTTCGAAATTTTCAAGGGGACTGCACTTTCTTTTTACAGATAGTACGGGCATCTCCACACTATTCCTTTGGTGCACAGAGCGGTACCACATCTGGTTCTTCTAGAAGCCTGCGGACCCTGTGAAATTTTTTGAAAAACCTAAAATGTTTTCTCCCAGTTAGATTTAGCTTTCATGTACGACTTTTAGTGTCTACCCAGACCTACACGTGTTCTGTCAAAAATCTCTTGTGAGTAAGTCCCATTGGTATTTTTGTTTTAGATGATTTTCTAGAAGTTTTGCATGCTTGGATTGGTTTTCACTCAGTCCCTGTAGTGACTCAAAGATTAGAAGCCTAAGAGACCTTAGATCACCCTGGTGTCTTTTTTCCTTCTTAATGAGTCTAACTGGTTTGTGACATCTGTCCTTGGTGAGAAATAGGTTTCATTTTCTCTTTGCAAATCTTTAAACGAACTTGGTTATAAGTTTTGAATTTCATTTTTATAAAAGAAAGTAGAGCTGGATGTTTTTTGATTGATTTGTTATTCTGAAAGAATTAAACCTTAGTTTACTGAATAACTAAGTAAAAAGTCCTAAAAAAGATTTGAAGCTTTTATTTCGATTAGGTTTTTAAAAGTTTTTAGATCTCAAGATTAGTTTTTGTAGTTTTGAGTGTTTGCTAGAAATTGTAGAATCTCTTTTGAAAGAATCTCTTTTTGGAGTTTTTGAGTGTTGAAAAAGAAAAAGGATTTTTTGTGAGCATAATTAGTAGTCTCATTTTGAGTTCTTGTTGAAAAAGATAAAAAGATTTCATTTTCATTGACACGTTGGAAGAAAGATTTGTTTTTCAAAGAATTGCATTCTCAAACTCTTTCTTTTAGCTAGAAATTCATTGAAGAAAAAAAGAATTGTTTATCATTCTTAGGTGCATTTTTAGTGTTTTTGGAGTCGAGTCTTCACACCATCAAAGTTTCAATTCCATACCTATTGACTTAAGAAACAAATTATAAAAGTAACGCTTAATTAAAATTTATCTAGCAATCTTTTTTATTTCTAGGGCTCTTATCACCAATATAGCTTAGGCTAGTATCTTGGAGTAGGGAGTAATTAACTCTCCAAGATAGTTAAAACAAACAAGTAGCTATATCTTGCGGTAGGAAATAAATCCAATTGTAATTGATATAATCGGGAAGCTCCTCTTAAAGGAGTCAATCACGAGATCATGTCTGAACCTTTGAGACAATCAAGTCTGTCTCATTGGGAAAGATAGAAGATTTGTGCGTATTATAAACTGTAAACCTCGGATTAACCATTGTCGAGGAGCCTGGGGTCACTTGTTGGTAAACCTCGGATTGATCATGTTAAGGAACCTTCAAGGGGATTGAGCTTTGCTACTCTGCCCTTGCGCATAGATCAGATCGTAGAATGTTCCCCCAGTTTTATTTGTTGTTGTTGGTAACCTTAATTTCCATAAACTTAAGATTATTTCCTAAGGTGACAGTGAAGGACGGGTCTCACTGTACCTGGAGAAAACGTCGACTAGACTCACTTGGACTCTCTGGGGGGTTCTCTTCACTCGAGACGGTTTTGTGAAGAAACTTGTGCCAGTCTGTTTCATTAAGCAGGTTGTTGGGGTAACTATTCCAACCGCCCTTTCTGTATTAAATTCTACGATGTTAGATTTCATCACCAACTAGTTTTTTTGGTACGGAAATTTATTATTTGTGTGTGATTTGAACTCTTAGATTTTTTAGGTGTGTGATTCAATTTTTTGGTTCTTTAGAGACTTTAGGTGGTTTTATTGAAATTTTCTTTGTTTGCGTGTGAGTAATTAAATATTTAATCGTGGCTGAATTACCGAGACAATCTCGTAGACTTCGGGGGCAACCTCCCGAGTATACACCAAGCCAGCTTGAAGGGCTACGAGCTCTTGTATCACCTAGTGACAGTAGAGTTGGGTCACCAAAAGCCGGAGAGTCTTCCTTAATTATTCATCCTGATTATCAAGTACAAACAACAAAGTATATTTCTGAGCCAATTTCACTTTCCGAAGTTACTGGTAGTTTTTCTCCTACTAGTGAATTAGCTGAAGAACCTGAAATTTCAGAGCCTGAAACTGAACCTGCTCCTACTCCATCCTCAGGATTTGCTTCTCCAAATTCTAGTGGTCCTAGTTCACCTAGGGTAGGAAGTATCATTACCCAAAATCTTCCTTCTGGACTCATTTCTATTGAATAACTTGTTAGTCTAGATGAAGATATAATTCTCCCTAAAAATCAACTGACTTTAGAACTTAGGGAGCATGAATCAATTTTCTATATTCCTTTTAGGAGTGACACTTGGTACGCATCATTGACAAACTTTTTAGAAAACCCGGGTCTTATTTTTTCACCACCTCGAATTCCTTTTCATCCTACGCCCAGAGGTTATTATCCTCCTTTGAATATGTCGAGACAGTCATCTATGTTTTCCCAAACATTGGAAACATTTTTATATGGTGGTCCTTCTGTTCCTTTGAGGTATCAGTCACTGGTATTTTTTCAGGAGCATCTCCTCGACCAATTGAGCATGAGATATCAATTGGTAATAACGAAACTCAAGCATCGAGCGTAGAAGAAATTCTTATGATGTCTGGTACTATTCCAAATCCGCAACCTCACGGTAGTCAGTTACCTTCTGGGGGGGAACCCCAAGGTAGTTAGTTACCACCTGGGGGACAACCCCAAGGTAGTCAGTTATCGGGGGCAACCTCAAGGTAGTCAATTACCGCCTGGGGGTCAACCTCAAGGATAGCACATACCTCAAGGTCAACCCCAGACTCAGTACATACCTCAAGGTCAACCCCAGACTTAGTACATACCTCAAGGTCAACCCTAGTATCAATATATACCTCAAGGTCAACCCCAGTTTTAGTACGTGCCTCAAGGTTATCAACCTCAAGGTCAGTACCCAACTCAAGGTTTCCAACCACCTTCTGGTCAACCATTTGTACAAGGAACTAGAAATGTACCTCTCAATTATCAGCCCTACGCTCAGCCTGGTTATGGTCCTCAATATGCTCAACCTTTTATGGGTCCATACCCCAGAATGAACATGGTGTGGGATCCATCTCAACAGACTTTGCAACCTAATGTGCAGCCATCGAGTCAGCCTGGACAACCTTTGGTTTCTGGTCCAACCCAGTAACCTATCCAGCCTACTGTTCAAACATCTGCACCTGGTGTAGTTCATAAGTTCGGGCCTAGTTCACCTCGAACTCTGCCTCAAACTACTACTGCAACTATTGCAGCTTCTGTTCAATCTACCCCACCTACTTCTGGAGTATCGGCAGCTCCAGTTTCTATTGTTCCTGCATCAACTCCTCAAGCCTCTTTACCATAGTCAGGACCTACAGTTTAGACTTTGGTTCAGATGCCTATAGGACAACCTGGTCCAAGTACGGTTGTCACAAGTCAACTGCAATTCACTTATCAACCGTACCAGGGACAATACCAATTCGGTCCTGCTGTGCAAAACCCAGTTTATCAGTATCAACTATACCCTGGATATACTTATCAGCAACCTCAACAACCCCAATTTAGTCTGGTTAATCCTGGTTTTTCGGGAGGATATAATATTCCCAATGCAAATCTAATTCCAAGTTATCTTGGATATCCTCCTCTTGGGGTTGGTCTTGTGACCCAAGGTTTTCGAGATCCTAACCGTCAATTACCTTTTATTGCAACTTTGCATTTACCTGATTTGTCGTGCCTTATGAACAATCCAATTAACTATCTTCTGTATTGGTCGTCAATGCCTAATAAGTTGCCCAATGATATCCCAAAGTTTGAAGGTAAGTCAGGAGAAGATCCGTCAAATCATGTGATGACTTATCACCTTTGGTGTACATCTAATTCCATTATTGATGATTCAATTCGTTTACGTCTTTTTCAACGCACTCTGATTGGTCTTGCTGCCAAATGGTCCATTGAGTTACCACGAGGCTCTTTTTATAATTTTAGTCAGTTAGCCACTTATTTCTTAACTCATTTTCAGTTGCTTGTTAGATAAGACAATGGCACGAAATTATTAAATTCATTAAAATAGTCAACATCCACATATATTTCATATCATACTCATGAATGGTAACGTAGACGATGTTTAGTGAAAGTTTTTATTCCGGATCAAATTTTAGCAGAATGGTTTGTTAAATCATTATTACCTAAAATCACTGAAGATGTAGCTAAGGCAGGACTTGTTACTGAGGAGCAAGTAATTGCTCAGGCTCAGTACCTTGACCTCATTTATACGCAGTCAAGAACTTTACATGAAAAAATCCTCGACCTTCTGAAACACAATCAAATAACTGCAGCTCCTTCAGGGTCTCATGCCGTTGATGGTATGATTGGTTCAGTTAGTACCAAAAGCAAGAAGAAATCTTCCAAGAATTCTTCTCCTATTATAACTTTACTAGATTCCCCAACAGGGGACTCTTCCGCGGAAATTCCTGCCAATATCCATGTCGTAGAATCATCTACGACCAAATAAAAATCCGGTGGTAAAAAGAAGGGGAAGAAGAAAAATAAACAAAACTTAAAAGAGAAATCAGATAAAAATGAGTCTACTGACAAGACACGTAAACCTCTCTATCCTTGTCTCATTTTTGACGAGTAGCATTTTACAAGAGATTGCCCACATCGAGCTGAGGTTTCGAAAATCATCAAAGGTTCTCAAATGCTTGCTGTCTTGAAGGATCATTTTCCTAGCCAAGATAGTAAGATGATCGGTTCTTCCTCAAATGCCTCAGAAGAACCCATTATGATGATGTCTCATGTCAGGATTTGCGACACGATCGCAAGATTATGGTATTAAAAATCCTGTTGGTGATAAAGAAGCAAAATCTTCTAATTCAAACCCATCAACTTCAACTTATTCTGGTTCTGATCCGCTACAGATCGAGAAACCTAACCCTGACTTAGTAATCAAACCACCTACTAAAGGTATACCTCGGAAGTCAACTTTCAATCCACATGCAAGAACTGCTTATAATTATAACATTGTTGAAGACTTAGCTATTTCCCCTTCAGCAATATCGGCTTTGGAGGTGCTGCAATCATGCCAAGCACAGCGTAAATTACTATTGTCAGCTATAGGAGCTGTTTATATTTAGGATTCGAACCTTATAATCTTTGATTTAGAGAATAGTACACCTCGCCTACCTCATCAAATGGCTTTCCAGATTCCAGTGATAGTCAAAAATAGACCTTTCTTTCAGACTGTGATTGATGAGGGAGCTTCTACGTGAATTATGTTGATCCAGTGTTGGAAATCGCTTGGTTCTCCGACACTCAATCAGTCCCCGATGATTCTAAAGGCTTTTGATGGCCGAGGGTTCCATCCTTTTGGAATTTTGTAGGATTTACCTATAGGGATTGAAGGCAAAACTGTAAATCTAGATGTGGAAGTGGTTGATGCCCCTCTAGATTACAACCTTCTCTTAGGTTGCAGTTGGTCTTACGCCATGACTGCTATTGTTTCATCGGTCTTTTGGCTTATCAAGTTTCATCATAATGGAAATATTGTTACCATAGACTCGCTGACTTATTTTTCATCCAACCCAGCCTCTTCAGATAGTATTCAACACGTCGATAAAACAACTATCCCTTACAAGGATGCTGGGGTAGGTTTGATTAAAGATTTTGGTTTACTAGGAACTTTTTCTTTTCCTCCTCCTAACGTATCACCTTCTATTGCAACTATTCATATGATTTCATTGAACACTATTGCTTTTGATGATCCTTGGATCGTTCCTTCCGATTCTGAAGTGGATTAATTTGGTAACGCGATGCCTTTGAGTCCCTTTGAAATTGCATATCACGCCGTACAATTGTTTTCTAACTCTTGTTCAACCAAAACTGATCCAATGAATGTGGTCCATGGGGAATCACTTTCAATATCAACCTCAGCTTCAACAATGTTTTCTGATCTTGTTCATACTGATGAGCAGATTTGTGAACTTTTGTCTGTTGATGATTTACCATGGGAAGATCTTCATCATCGATCTTCATTTTTCCCTGAGCTTGATCATTTTGAAAATGATTTTTCATCTATTTTTACCATTGAGTATGTCAAAGAACCACAGAATCCATTGCAACATCTTGATTCTGAGTTAAATTTGGGAAATATTTCTTGAAGGGTTCCTATTGACATTTCAGTTAAATCTAGAATTATTGAAAACATTCATATAGATGCTTCTTGTAAGGAAAATGAAATCCAAACTTATAAAGCCCTATTTCAAGAATTCAACGACGTGTTTGCCTGGTCATATGAAGAAATGCCAGGAATTGATCCATCAATTGTTGTCCATGAAATTAAAACTTACTCGGATGCTAAACCTGTCCGACAACATTTGCATCAGATACATCCGCGAAAAGCTGCTACTATTAAAGTTGAAATTGAGAAATTACTTCGCGCAGGTTTCATTATCCAATTCCCTTAACGGATTGGGTATTGAATATTGTTCCTGTTAACAAAAAGCAAGGAACGATAAGAATATGTATCGATTATAGGGATATTAATCGAGCTTGTCCTAAAAACAATTATCCAACCCCCTATATCGATCAAATTATAGATGATTGTGCTAGGAGTGAAATGTTCTCCTTTATGGATGGTTTTTCTGGTTACAATCAAATCAACATGCTCCCTACTAATCAACCTAAAATGGCTTTCATTTGTCCATGGGGGACATTTTCTTATTGCAAATTACCTTTTGGATTGAAGAACACTGGAGCAACTTTCCAAAGGGCTATGTCTTACACATTTCATGACATCAAGCACATTTTGCAGCCTTATCTCGATGATTTACCTGCCCATTCATTACATAGAGCTGATCATCTCACTCATTTACGAGCAATCTTTATGAGATGTAGGCATTATCGAATTAGGTTGAATCCACACAAATGTGTTTTCTATATAAAGATGGGTCATTTACTGGGATTTTTCGTTTCAAAATTTGGCATTCGTGTCGATCCCTCAAAGGTTGAAGCTATTATCAAATTACCTCCTCCTTTGACTCTTCACCAACTCCAAAGTTTGCAGGGGAAAGCAAATTTTTTACGTCATTTAATTCCTGACTACACCGAGATAACGAAAGGTTTTACCAGGTTGTTGAAACAAAATACTTCATTCTTTCGGGATGAGATAGCTGACAAAGCTTTTGATGCACTTAAACGTGCGTTGACCCATGCACCGTTATTGCATCCTCCGAACTACAACCAAGATTACTTTTTGTACCTCGCCGCTTCTCATTCCACCATTGGGATGGTTTTAGTTCAGGAAGATGAATTCAACAATGAACATGCGATTTACTATCTTAGTCGAACCTTGAATCTGACTGAGCTTAAATATTCACATGTGGAGAAATTGGCCTTGGCGGCTGTTCAAGTTGTCCAAAGACTTCGTCACTACATCTTATTATGCAAAACCACGGTAATTTTAGACTATAACCCCATGATGTATATCTTGACCAAAAAATTGCTAGAGGGCAAGTATTCCAAATGGATAGTTATCCTGTAGGAATTTGACTTGGAGTTTGAAAAATCCAAGGCAAAGAAATCATTGGTTTTTTGCGGAACTGATGTGTGATTTCCCACGTACTGATATTGAAACTGTGGTGGAAGAACCCATTGCGGATGAATCCTTGTTTCTTATCAGTACTCTTGACGCATGGTATGGAGATATTATTATTTATCTCCAAACCCAATCTTTTTGGCCTGAAATCTCATGATCTCAGCGACGGAAAATTCATTTCCAATCCCAAAAATACAATATTATTGGAGATACACTTTATCGTCGTGGAGCGGATTCTGTTTTCCGACGTTGTCTAACTCATGAAGAAGCTGAAAAGGTTTTAAATGATTGTCACTTTGGAGTGTGTGGCGGTCATATGTGTAGGTATGCCATAGCCCAAAAGATATTGTGCGCTGGTTATTTCTGGCCTTACTTATTCAAAGATTGTATCTATGCAGTCTGGAAATGCCACAATTGTCAAATTTTTTATCATAAGATGCGCACTCCACCCGCTCCTCTCCACCCAATAATTGTTGTCGGTCCTTTCGCAAAGTGCGGTATCGACTTTATTACATGTAACCCTCACTCGGCTAAGGGGCATGCGTATATCATCCTTGCAGTAGATTATTTTACTAAGTGGGCCGAGGCGATGCCTACATTTTCCGAAGACGGCAAAACTGCTGCAATTTTCATTTTCAATCATATAATTGCTACATTCGATGTTCCTCAAGCTATTATTACTGATCATGGGAGTCATTTTCGAAACATCATGATGACTGAACTGACAAATCAACTTGGCCTGCGTCATGATAGGTCTACTCCATATTACCCACAGGCTAATGGTCTGCTTGAAGGTGTCAATAAAGTTCTAGTCACTATGATCCAATGAATCATTGGTATTCATAGGTCGAATTGGCATAACATGTTATTTTCAGCACTTTGGGCATATCGAACCTCAGTAAAAACATCAACTGGTTTCACTCCTTTTCCACTGGTTTATGGTTTGGAAGCAATGTTACCCATTGAATGCGAAATTCCGTCATTGCAAATAGCCATAGAATTACTCCCATCCACTTCCAAAGAGGAGAAACGTTTGTTGTACTTAGCTCAACTAGATGAGAATTGGCGTGATGCTGCATTAGCAATCGAAACTCATGCGAAACGAATAAAAGCTCAGTACGACCGAAATGTTACACCTCTTAATTTTTCGAAAGGAGACCTAGTCTTACTATACGATCAAGCAAATGATAAGCTAGGGGCTAGAAAATTTTTACTCATGTGGCATGGTCCTTATATTGTTAAGTGAAAGCTAGCAAAAGGGGCCTATGAATTGGTATATTTTGATGGTGTCTCTTTGGTAAACCTAGAAATGGGCTTTATCTAAGGAGATATTATGCTTAAACTCTGGTGTGGAGATTTTTATAAGATAAGTTTCTTTCTAGCTGGTGTGTGTCAGATTAGAAATGTGTGCTTAGTTTAGAGAGTGTTTTTATCATTATTCCTGCTTATCTTGATTTTACTCTTGATATTGCAGATGTCGACGTCTCGTCAAACATATATCGGTTTTGCTGATGGTTCTTGTCATAATACACGAAACATTTCTTCCGCAGCTTGGGTTATCTATTCACCCTCTAATGAGTTAGTATCTATGCATGGGGTAAGCCTCGGTCAAACAACGAATAACATTACAGAGTATAGTGTAGTGATTGAGTTATTCTCTGAATCCATCTCATCTGGGATTCGGAGTTTGATTGTTAGGTTAGATTCTAAACTCATTGTATTACAGCTTAACAGGGTTTATGCCATTAGAAATCTAGTGTTATTAAGATTATTTTTGAGAGTTCGTCTCTTGGAATGTGAATTTGATTACATTGAATATCAAAATATTTCGAGATATTTAAAAGCATTAGCAGATACAGTTGCTTCTCATATGTTAAATAGACATTTGCAATAATCAAAAAAGTAAATTTAAAAAACATTCCATAACATGTTACACAAGATAGCCAGTAATAGAGATATATCATAGCATAGATGTGTGTCAAATATACATCGTCTTCAATCATAGGTTGAAAAACACCTTATGATCGGCAAAAAATGATAGTACAAAAAGACATAAAATGTCGTATGTGTCTACAAAAGCGATCATCCTATCCCTGGCAATGATCACGATAAGAAACCACTACTTGGGCCACCCTACAAAGGAGCCTCCTAAAATTTCCTGGGACCCCAATCACATATCGTTGTAACCTAAGTGGAATATCATCTATGCTAGTCTCTAGAATATCTGTTGTCAAACACTCTTGATGATTCTCCAATTCAGTCAGGGTCTCTGTAGATTGGTCCTGTGGGGCCAGTACTACTGCAGCTAGGTGTCTCCTCTCATAAGGTTGGAGAGTGGCTGGTCATTGTGGACCAATTTGCATTTAAAAATTTTTACTATCAGTTTTGGACGATTTAAAAAACAAAAAAAAATAGTTAAAAAAAGTGTGGAAAATAATTTTGCCTGAATCATCCCACTACTCTCTTGGTGGAAGAGCCATGTCTGGGTCACCACGATAATCCATCCCATCATATGGAAAATCCTGAATCACAAAAATTTGGTTCTTCAAACAACGAAAATACTCAGGTGGAAATCGGACAACCTCTGACCCCTCCTTAGGATGACGGGCCATCATTGCAACCCAATGCATTATCCTAGGCTCTCGAGGAAGACCAGCCTCAACAGAAAGCTACTGTGGGACCAACATAGGTACCCTCTCTAGACCAAAGCTGATAACCAGGAAACCATATCCAAAGTTTTTTAGTTTTCCGTTCTTTACTCTAGTCAGTTGGCCTTTTACATTCGCTAACACAACCTCGCACCAGTTGAAGATGGTACCTCGATAACAGTCTACTGCCATACGCATCTGGGATCTAGTACCTACATACAATGTAGCACTCCCGCATAATCTGGTGACGGTAAACACAATAACCTTAATTTTAGGACGGGAGATAGTTTTAATATCTATCCGTTTGTCCTCCGTTTGGTCATTACAAAACTCCAATCGGAGACTAGCAACAGACTGGCCACCTGGCCTATTCCCAAAAAGAGATAATCGTTCACCTCTCTTGGGAAAAACAGTCAAGAAATATATGTTCTCTAGCTCGATTTCGAGCTGATGGCCACCAATCATGAAACACTGGTCCTGTATGCTCCACCTGTCTACCAATCATTACAAGAAGTCTACTTGGGCCCTCATGCTGGGTATGGCCCGGAATTTAAATAGTATGCATGCTTTTAATGCTCGTCTTGTAGGTGGATGAATTAATGCAGCTAGATCCACATCCTCATGCTCACGTTCCTGCCAAATAAGCATTTTGTATGTCCTACATTACAAAAAAGATGTATTAGAAAAATTTAGTTCAAAATTTTTAGGCAGAAATGGAGAAAATTGGAATTTTTAAAACCTATTTCACGGGGTCCACACCCGCTAGTTAGGGACAGTGCGTAGGTCCACACTTGTCCTAAGAAATAGCTACGAAACCTTAACATTTTACTTTGTAGAAAAAAGTCGAGGTCCGCATGGGCTGCATGTTGCACCTGCAGACCCCCACGAGCATTTTTCTAAAAATAAATTCTCGTCAAAAATCAATTTTAAAGCCTAAAAATGAAACACAAATGGTTGAAATGCAAGATAAGGGTGATGTGGATTACCTGGAACTGATGGTTTTCGATTCCAACGAACGGATTTTCCACAATCGTCACAAGAAGTTTTCTACCCAAAAGCTCTCACTTCTCACTCTAAAGTCAAACGGTAAAAATGAATTTACAAAAGCCATTTTTATAAGATTTTTTGAATAAATGAATTTTTAATTTATTTATTTTTTACTTTAAAAAGGTAACTTTTGATGCATTTTTATTTATTTTAAACAAGTATGAATAATGTTTTGAGTTTTTGTGCAGAATATTGGATTTTCAGGGATAATTGATCATTTTCAACAAAGAGCATACTTTTTCACTTTTTCAGACTCTTCCAAAATTTACGAAAAAATGAAACATTGGAGTCCTCTTTAAGATCTTTTCTGACTCATAAAATATGAAAAGATTGTCGAGTTTTTCCCTTTTAAACTTGTTAAATAGAATTAAAAAGGCGGTCCACTTACAGCTCTTTTATGACCATATAAACATGAAAAGACCGCCAGATTTTTGTCGTTTCAAGTTCGATATTGGTTTTAAAACGACGTGTCTTCAATCACTTTTTTACTTTTTCAGATCGGTGCCACTAACTATGAAACGTACTCCTTGATCATAATGGTCAAGTGGTTCTCTCAAGTATTTTTTTATACTTTCTTGGGCTTGAGGGACACAAATTTATGAAAAAGGACACCCATGGAGTTCCTTAAGTTCTTCTTCTGACTCCCTAAAATTAAAAAACACCAAGTTTCTCCTATACTGGACTCACTAAAATTTAAATAGTAAAGGACCTATTCGATTTTAAACAGGAACGAACCACTCCTTCTTAGGGTTCGAATTTTAAACTAAGTTGGACTCATTCGAAGGATGAGCTTATAACCAAGAAAATGTTATCCTCCTTAAGCTTGTCAAAAATAAAGAGGTACTTGCCAGAAATGGTGGGGGAAAAGAGAGAAAATGAACCTATTTTTTATACTTTGTGTTTTAGAAAAGCAGTTAACCACTCTTGAACATGACACTTTTTGTTTACCTAGGTTGGGAAATCCTTTGCCTAACAGTTAATCAAACCATATTGAAAGTCTCCAGCCAGTTTCGGGGCATTAGCTTTGGGTCAATTGTCACCAAACCATCTGCAGTGTCATTATGTGTTCAAGAGATCAGTTCAAATAAACCATTCATTTGCAAAATATCTGTCATCCATTTTGACCATCCCTGAATTAGTCCTTGCCAAATATATTTCTTCAAAACTTGATCTATGATTTCGTGTTGTAGGCTTGCCTACGATGGATCACTTTCTATAGTCACCAACTCATTATCTAGAAAGATGATCTGGAAATCATTAGTACCTTAGAATCTGCATGCCCTAATGGAAAGTTTCTCGCCTTCGACGACAGGTTGCATCATTGACCTTCAATCAAAGGATTATATGACATGTTCGACATCAACGCATTTTCACATTTCATGGATTTTACTGAGTACTTTGAGAGCCATTGACATTACCGGTGATTTCTCTCACACTTGTTAAAAGTTTACATCATTGACTAGTAATCAAGTGGTTTCTACCATGTTTGACTTTGACACATTCATTCACATGGACAGAATTGTACTAGTTTGGGAAGCAGAAATCAAGACCGTGGATCTAGTTTCCACCATCCAGGCTGCGAGGAATTTTGTTATACATTATACAGTGGACTATTAATAAATAGATGGTTGAGCCCATATTGTGTCTACATAGGTCTATACTTGTGATTTATTACAAAAAATCATTCCTGTATCCGAACAGTTTAGTTAGTTTTCTAGATAGTTTTGATTTGAGCATGGGAATGCCTACCTCAGCGATGATATGTTCACATATATATATTTTGCATTGAATGTTTTTACAGGTTCCGACTGGGGTGTCCACAGGATGATCCTTGAAATGATAAAGTACTTCACTCTTCTTAGATGACAAATTCTATCTTCATCTATTACAGACTTCGCACTTTAGGGGTCAATTTGTCGCACACAAATTGTCACTTTGACTTTTTGCAATCTGTGTGAGTCCATCAACACTCATAATTTCCTCCTTTGCAAGTCTTGAGCCTCAGTTCTTCATATCAAGCCTTGAAAATAAGAGAAATCCCTCAAAAGTCTCTAAAACTCTAGTTCCGCACTTTCTCTTAGCATTTCCTGCGGTCCTGCACCTAATGGTCATGTTCCCTGCGCACCTGACCACTTTGTCTCTATGTTATGGGTGCGGACCCCTGTAAAAGTTAAAAAGGTGCAAGTATATCTTAAAAACTCACTTTGAGTCATTTCTGGAAGCTTCTTGAAGGAATCTTGAGGTGGCAAGGTCTCTCTTGTAAGGTTCATGCATCCCATACCTTAAGGAGCTAACCCCTTGATGTGAGGAGCTTATCCCTATGAAGAAAGACTCTATCCCTTCATATGTGGACCTGTAACCTCCTTCTTTCGCACTATAATATGAAGCATTGGGCTGGTTACTTGGGAGGTTGAAAGCTGAATATTTTTGAGGTGAAATGCTGCTAGAACTTAGTCTTCCTAATTGAACTTTTGTGAGGAGAGATTACATACCTCTTTGAACTCATTTGGAAGAGTTTGAGACTTGTCAAAGTAAAGGAGATTCCTGTTTCGGACCCTGGGAAGAGCTTGTACAACATCAGGGCACCAAAGGTTGTAAGGTTCTTCTATTCCAAAGTTAATACAAATAAGTTTATTTTTCTCAATAAGTTGTGTTTTATGGTTTATTTTATGGATTCCTTGATCCCCATAATGAACATGATTTATGATATTAGCTACGCAGGTGTTATTTGATGTGTGCTTGTTTGTGATTTTAGGTTCTCAAAAGGAAACTCTTTCGGATGGTTGAAGGATGGCTGCTACAAACTAGCGTTGGACTTAAGGTAAGGTCTAAACACCTCTATAGTTTTTATCAATGAACCGTAAAATGTTTAGAGAAAGATAGATTTGCTTGTCCTGCTTGTTGCTAGATATCTTTTGATACTAGGGAGATTGGCCTTGTCCACAAGATCGATTTATTCGGCCAACAGTTGGTCACTCCCTTGCCCATAGAATGAGAGCGACTATGGCTTATGAAATCCAGAACAATAGTAGGACCCAAGGATAGGTTGTCTGAGTGGTTGATATGTCTCCTAATGGTTCTATTTCTGATGTTGGATGACTGTGTGTGATATTCCATTGACTCCACTTCCTTAAGGTCACATAGGAGTTTGAATTTGATCATAGTATCCTCTCGTCTCATGTTTACCCCAGTTGGCATGGTTACTTGGGTGGATGTGGGAGGAGGGTGTTACACCTCTAGAAGGTTGGTTCTTGCAAATAGATTTAAGTGGTTGGTGCCTTGAGAAGGTTGGTGCCTACACACCAAGTAGTGGGTGCTTCCCTATAGGTTGGAGCCTCTGAAAAATTGCATGGATTCCTCCTGCAAGTGGGTGCTTGAAAATTAGAGATTTGGTGCTTCCTTAAGTTTGGTTCCTACAAATGATTGGGGGTTTGGTGCTTCCTTTAGGTTGGAGCCTATAAATATTAAGTAGTTGATGCTTCCTTCAAGTGGGTGCTTGTAAATTTAGGGATGGGTGTCTCATTCTAGTTGGAGCTAGAAAAGAAAATGTAATATTAGGTTGCAACCTACAACAATATTTAAACATTATTTTTGTATATTTACCCCTTTATGGGTTTCCATATAAATATATGTGTCTTGTGTGTGTATGGCATTTGATTTATGGTGTTTTTTGTGATTTATGGGTTTTTTACATGATTTATTGTTGAATGATTGGGTATTGTTCATAATATTTAAATTGGCCATAATATTGATTCAACCCCCCTCTCAATACCATCTTGGGTTCTAATAATTGATATCAGAGTCGATTTCCTTAGGAATAATTTAACCATTGGAAGGTAGATCTCAAGGGAACATAAATAACCAAGATTGGATTTCACCAAATGGAATACCATTTTTGAATGGTTTTATGAAATGTGAAAGGTAAGAACAAAGGTTTATTTAATGGCTCTTGGTTTGGACTTTTGGATGGTTGTAGTAGATGGAAAGAAAAATAAACATAACAAAAAAACCAAGAAGGTTATCCTCATTGAGCTATCAATTTCAGACTCTAATAAGTAAGATATCAAGCAACTACAAAAGAAATGTTAGATAAGTTTCAATGTATATATGAAGAAAGAAATCAAAAGGAATCAGTGAAGTTTGAAGACCATGACTATTCATGTAATGAATCAAATCATGAAGAGGATCCCTTTTTCATGAATACATAAGTTGTTGACTTTCAAAAGAACAATTCATACTCAGAGGATGAATATAAATATGAAGAATATGAAAAATATGTACAACCCATAAATAAGCTACTATTTTGTCATAATTATAAAAGAATACATCATATTTCTTCTAACTGTTTAAATGAAAATTCAGAAAATAATAGTAATGAAAGAGAACTTGAAGTTGAGAGAGTATCCTACAAGAAAAATAGGATAAGTATTTATTCCCTAGAAAATGATTACTTGTCAAAAGAATAGATAGATTTACATTTAGTAGTGATGAAGAAGGGATTTTACTCATGAATATGGAGGTGACATTGGATTCAAATATAGAATAAGATGAAATAAAAATAGATCAAGAATGTGATTTTGATAGTTCATTTGAATGAAATGATGAAGAAGACCTTGATGAGAAGATATATTTTAAAATAAAAGTCATCTCCACTCTAGAGGAGATTAACAGGCTCATAGTAACAAATCAAAGACAGGAGTAGTTGCTACAATTTATGAGAAAAAGGATGAGGATTTTTAATAATTATGAAAACCAATTGGTATCGTGAGCACTCAATAAGAATAAGTCAAAAGAGTGAATGAAGTGATGACTAGCTAGTTAACTGAAAGAGAAGGTCATTGTAAAAATATAGAAGTTGAAATTGTTTTACTAAGAAATGATCGAGAAAAACATAATGATTAACTACGCCAATATTATAAGGGTACCAAAATCCTAGATGAAATTCTTAATAATCAAATATATCCTCTCATTAAGACTAGTCTAGGCTATGAAGGAGAATCAATAACTAAGAGATCTTAATACAATAAGGAAAACTTCATAACAACCACTCAAAAAATAACATAGGTCAAGTGAAAAATCAACAACATCAAGGAAAGGAAAAGGACAACAATATAACTCAGCAACAACAAAATAAATGTCATAATAGAAATCTGGATAACCATAGAGAAAATGTGAAATATCAATAAATATTTTATGCCCCTCAAGGACAAAGTCTGAAGATTTTAGAGCTTCCCTTCTCAAATATGGGGCACTTCTAGGTACCAAATATTTTTCTATGGCTACTAATTTTCTTGTAATAATTATGGATAGAAGGAAATACATTGTAGATATTATGCAAGAAATCAAAATATTTTAAGTAGTAGCAACAACAAAGCATATAAGATTACAAGGAACGGATATGCAAGCAAAAACAAAGATCATTGTAAGAATGGTTTTGGAAATTAAAATTCCTTTCGCCCCTTCCTATATCTTGTAGAATGAAACATATCTTACAATTATGAGCACAAAGTAGCTAAGTGTAAATACGAAAAGATTAGATATCCCTCATAGAAAGAGAAAACAATAAAAGGAAATAAGACTTTGAAAGAAAATTGGTATTAAAAGGTAGAAGTGTATGATTTTTCACTCTATGTTTAATTTCAAAGAAATACACAACATATTGAGAATAGATGCTCCATGCACATGAAAAGAAATAAGAACAATGCAGACAGAAACACAAATCAAGCCAAATATCAACATAGCAACAAAGGAAACATGTCAGTTGGAGAAAAGGATCAATTAATATATGATAAAGAAAATTAGAGTGATGGTAAAAGAATGAATCCCTCAATAAGGCCCCATCATGTAATTATGAAAGGAAGATATGGAAAAGAAAGAAAGAAAAACAAGAGAAATGTGATATAGTATTGTGTGTTAGGGACACAGATGATCAATGGTATATATATAGTGGAATATCTAATCATATGACTAGAGATAAAAGAAAATGTATCTCTCTAAAGGAATTTGTGATGCCTATAAGTGAGACATCAATAAAAATAATGGGAAAAGGACTAGTTGGCCTTGAAAATGAGAAAGGTAAGGCTAAATGTGTCTTTTTGGTAATGGTTTAAAGTAAAAAAAATTAAGTGTAAGTCAAATCATTGACAAGGGACATGAGCTAATATTTTTTCTAAAGGTTGCAAAATAAGGAAGGAAAAATTTGGTATATTACTAACAACAACAACTAGGACCTCAAGCAATGTATATTTTATTAACAAAGGTAAGTCAAGATATTGTAGTATGAGGGTGTTATTTCCCTATTGTCGTAGCTACAACACCCTCCTTAATTTTACTACATTAGAATTTTGGAGCCTACTTCATTGTTGTACCAAGTGTCGCTTCATTCATTAAGTGTCATTTCATGTTTATCTATATGTTTAAGTTTTCTTGAATCGCATCAAGTGCCATAGCTTTGATCAAAACATTTTTTGGTGCATCTCATGCTCATAACAACTTTATTGTGTTAAAACGACACTTTTGGGTTGCACTTGCACACACTTCACTCGTTATCCTTAGGGAATGTGTATAAAGTGGAATTTTGATGTATATTCAATGTTGATAAATATTGTCTCAGTTTACTTGATGAGTTAGTATGTGTCACACATGGTTTTATGTCTAGAACTCATCTTGTTGACTCCTTGCTCTATCACCTAGACTTAGACAAATTTATGTTTCAAAGTGAAACCATTAAGGAAAAAGGTGCATGAATTCACTTTGAAACCTTAATGGGGGATCCTTAATTGTTTGGAAGTGTACCCTATTCCCTCCAAGAGCACAGAGCGTGCTCATTAAGCGTGATTCCCCTTCCTTATTTTAAATTATGCCCTCATAAAATGACCAAGTCTTCCTTGAGCACACTCTTTCAAATTGAATAAGTGCACCCTCCTTGAGCGCACTAGCACACTCAAAAGACCCGAATCTCAATCCTTCAACCTTCTCCAATCCGTCATGCACCCTCTTGAACTTCTTGAGTGCACTGGTGCCTCTATGCACGAATCCCCAACCTTCAACATTCAAAAATGTGCCTTTCTCCCTTCCTAAGGCATCTTGGGTGCATGAGTGCACCTCGAAGGAATGAAGCCTTAGCCTTCAACCTTCAGGAGTGTGACCTACACCCTCCTTCTCCTTAAGTGAGCAACGCACTTGGGAAGCTCGATGCCTTCCCCTTCACCCTTCAAACTTGCACCTTGCATCTTGCCTTTAAAGTTTTCTTCTTTTGGGCATATGATAGCATGCCAAATCCCTAAAGCCTCTCCTCTTTATCCCTTCATCCTTTCAAAGTGCGCCTTTGTGACTTGTAGCCCTTTTGACCCTCTTTGATTGCACCCAAAACGCATGAAAAAAAAATATGCATGGATCTTGGTAGAATGGGATATTTTCAAGCTAATAGTCGCTCATCATGAGTAGTTGCAAAAATAGGTATTCCAAAAACACCACAACAAGCACACATGAGGAAGATTGGGCAAGGAAAACAAGAAAAGGAAGTGTGGAAAGAAAAAATAACACACTTAAATCTTGATGATCGAAGCCCTCTAAAGACTCCAATAGTGAAGACCCTTTGGAGGGTTAAAGCACCATGATCAGAAGAACAATAAAGAATGAAGACACAACTAGCAGACATGTCACCACCAAAGAAATTCCATGTCATTAGTCATTATTAGTCCCAGTCATAAAAATAGTGACAAGTCAAGTCTCATCACACGATGATGTGAAATTCATGATGTACTATTCTAATCATTTTATAATACAAATAAGTGGAAGTCCAAGAGTCATGTATGAACTAAAGAGTCATGGAACTTCAAAAGGAATGTAATATAAAATGTTAAATGTAATTCCAAAAGTCATTTGGAATTCCAAAGGTTGTAGAAGTCCAAAGGTCACAAGTAGTTAGAAATTCAAGAGTCATGAGGGTTGGAAAGGTCATTCCTCAAGTTATAAATAGATCCTCATTTCTCATGTAAAGAAATTTTAACCTTGGATTCTACCACAAGGCATTAGAAAGACATAGTTAGTACTTCTAGGGAGCAAGTAATGCCTCTAATTCTCTATTATTGGAGCTAGTGGTTTTTCATTGCATTTATGTATCTTGGGACTTTTGCTTGATATTGAAGCCTTCCAGGCTAGCATTTTTTCACACATGGATTGTGAATATTTCTAAGACTATTATTTGAATGTTTTTGGTTCATGTTTGTTTTCACTAGTACTGGATTAGTTGAACTATTTCGGTTACTCTAGTGCTCCTTGGTGGAAATGTGTTGTTATGTTCATAATGATCATTGCATCCTTGTGAACTACTTATCTTGATGTTAGACAATTCTTTCTCTTTCATGGGTGTCTCCATTAGGGTAGTAATATTACTTCTCTCTTATAGGCTCACTTAATTTTCCCCTCGTAGTAGAAGAACCTTGATACATTGGTAATTGAACATTCACAAGGAATACTATCTTGCTCCTTCGAAAGGACAATTGCGCTTCTGTCTGGTGTTGATAGCTAAATCCAAGGCGTATCTTGAAGTAAATGGTATCTGGGACCTATTCTATATGGGACTCCTACACCAAACAATGTGAGGCCTAGTTGGGACCTTATATCGACGATATCTCCTGTATGTTGGTGGTATACAACACCATCAACTTTATGGCGCTATAAGGAGGGATGCCAATGTTTTATGGTTGATCACTCTACACACCCTCACCATTCTTCTTTCAATCAAGGTAGAAACATTCTAATAACTACTCTGATTCGTGAAGTAGGAGGATATTCTTAGACTAGCCCAAAACCCACTTGTGAAGTTACTTATGAGCAGATATGGGAAACTCAACCTATAACCCTTTGGTTCACGAAGGCCATTGGATTAATTCCTAGAGTGCATAATACTCTAGATTTTCTGAAGAAGAAAGAGACAATTGCTACTAGTATCTTGGTATCCGCTGTGGAAGATTTTGTTTTTTCCACCCTTGAGGGGTTGGTAGAATCCGAAGATCATATTGAGAATCAAGAATAACTTCCACCTCTTAATGAAGGATATGAAGATGATATGTTTGTTCTTTATGACGACCTTTTTGACATATTCAACAGTGAAGATTCCTCAGATTCAGATAAGGAGGAAGAACACAAAGATAAGAACATGGTATTCCAATATTTGGATTAGATTTCCCAAGGGCTTCTATCTCTTCCAGATAACTTTCATAGGATGCTGAGACATCTAGAAAAGTTTCTCTCAAATTATGATTTAGATAAGAGGATTAAGGAAAAATATCACCTCAATGATTTATACCTGAATTTACGAATGATGGAGGTAAGGTATGATGATGTGGCCTGTAGGGTATTCCCTTATACATTAGAATAAAAGGTGGCATCATGGTACCATAGTCTTCCCATCAATTCAATCCTCACCTACAGGGAGTTTAAAAATATTTTTCTTGAGAAGTTTGTTGACGACAACAATCCCACCATGCTACTCAAAGAGCTCGGAAGCATGAAAATGGTGGAAAAGGAGAAAGTGAAATATTTTAATTAGAGATTAAATCATATATTGAATAAAATTTCCCCATACATGAAAGCACATGATTTTATTATTATTTATTATTACATAGCTACCTTTCCCACCAGTATTTCCTAGTTCATAAAAAAAGATGAAAGGGAAACATTGGCATTACATTTTGCAGACGTGGTCGCTATTGGTAAGGACTTGCATGTGATTGGGTTCATTACAAATGATGAAGAATAAAACAACTCCAAAGAGGCTAGTAGTAGGTCCCAACCTTCTACTAGTAAGGCCAAAGAGAAGGAATCATATGATATTAAGAGCTTAACCAGGATGGTGAATACGCTCACTAATGATATTTTAGAACCAAAGAAAAGGACAAATAAGACTTCCACCAGCAACAATCCTCCCAAGTCCTTCCCATTTTAAAGGAACAATAGTAACAACAACAATAAACTCACCAAGTTTATTCAGAGCTTGAATGTTGCGATGAACATAGAAAACATTGGTATGGATAATTATTGTTCCTTCCACCAAGAATATCATTCGGAAAAAACATGCCCTCAGTTGAATCACAACATGAACACTCTATTTAAACACATTGTAGATATTATATTAGCATATGAGAAGAAAAAATAGGTAGAAGAATCAAAAGAACCTATGGCAGCTGAGGAAAGCAAAAGTATTAGACATGCAGTGAATGCATATCATTGTATCTTCAATGTTGATAATAAGGATGCTGAAGAACAACAACAGAATGAGCCCCCTCCTCAGAAGAAAGATGATCGATATAGCCTAAGGAGTAAAGGGACCATATCTTAATAGGAATTGACAAGGCATAAACTAAAATAGAAGTTACTAAGAAGAATCTCACCACCTATCAATCCTTCGCATAAAACATAGAATAAGTCTAGAGATGTAGCCAAGTCCAATAACACTTCCTCGAGTAACAAGAGTAAGTCTAGCATTCTATAAGCATTAAATAAAGCCTCTCGTCCAAAAATTTCAACATTTCCTACCATAGGTGAAACAATTGATTATAACATTTGTTGGGCACCAAATTGGGCTATCTTTCTGTTGCATTTCCATCACTCTTTTTGACCATTTTGCATTTATTCACCTATGTTTACTATGCTAGATCCACGAGGTAATCACCCCTTTTATGTCTATTGGAATACTTTATTAATGAAGTAAAGTCACAGGGTTTTGCCTATTCACAGCACTAAAACATATGTCTGACCACAGCTTCTGGAGAACATATACCAATCTCGTAGCATCCCACAGTAGATCCGCAATTTACAGCAATGACCAGCCATAAGGAAGCTGTGTAGCTGGAGTCACAGATCCCCAAACCATTCTTGGACCACTCGCTGATCTTGTCTATCTGGTGTTGGTGCCATTCCAAATAAATGTACATTTCTAGGTATATGGTTACCAAGTTTTGGGGAAAGATGTTGTTCTCCCTCACTGTGTATAAAAGACAGGTTATTCCTATAATTGGGGGACTCCCCATCGATATTGTAATAGCCCTTTACAGATTAATAAAATATCATCTCTTTTGTTTCTCCATTCTTCGTTATGATTAACGCAGCCCTGATCAGGGAGTTGGGCCCGCTCTCCTAATCAGGTGCTACATATTTTTGTGTGTGTTATTTGTTATTTCATAGTTGTTGTTACAACTTGTTAATTCCTACAATTACTTTTATTGATTTATGTAGCTAGTTAAGTTTTACAACAAAGTTTTGAATCTTAATCATGAACCCTTGGTCGGTAGTGAATGGTACGCTTGCCCCTGCATATACCTTGCATGTCGCCTTGAAAGGATATTCACCCTGATTGGTAAATTAATGTAGAAAAAGGGTGAATAGATTGTTCATACCTGGACCCCAACATTTTGGAGTCGTTGTCAGGGAGGCTAACAAGGTGCAAGACACGATCTAGACCAACCAGAGGGTTAGTCTCTCGTCCTCGGGAGAGAACGAGTTTTCTCACTCTACTCCAGGTCCTAGGCATAGGTGTTCCTTTTGCTTGTTTTTATTTGCTTTCCTATTTTGATTGGGCCACTCTCTTGTCCTAGGGAGGCAAGAGTCTTTTGACGCCTTGCTCCAGGCCATGAGTTAGATTTATTTCTTTCAAACCCTTGTGTGTTTTAATTTTGGGAAACCCTAACCTTTACCCTGGGGAGGGAGGAGTATTTTGATGCCCTGCTTTAGATCTGGAAGTATTAGGTCTTCTTAGAGGCATGTGTTTGTTCTTGTCCTGGGAGGGAGGAGTCCTTTGACACCCTGCTCCAGGCCCTGAACCCTAGATTCCTGTGTTTTTTAGTTGTCTCTCTTTTTGTGAGCTCTTTTTTCGTGGGGAAGGAATGGTCCTATGACACCTTACTTCAAGACTATAGCATTGTAGGTTGATAACTAGATCTTCTGTCATACCAACGTTTGTATGAACAAAGAACCAAATAAGAGGGGCACAGGAAGAGCCCCAAAAAGGGGAGGACTAGACTTGGGAAGAAAGACTTATATCTAACAAATTATAGCAAAAGTTGAATCAGAAGCATCCTCTTACACAACCGTGAGACCAGGTGCATGGAGAGTAAAGTCTAAGGGACAATCAATAGATCAACTAGTGTTGTCTACAACATTCTGTGGTGATTCGACACAGCAAGCCCCTCCAGTAGATGAGGAGACATCTAGCAGTATATCTGACTAGGGGAGCCTTATGCTAGTAATAGATGGGGGAGAGGTTGCAAGCAGAACATCAACAGGGTCAAGCCACTCCAACAATGGAAAGGAGGTCGTAGCTGAGGGACCAAATCATCAGGACACAGGAGAAGGAAATGAAGGGGCACTTGCATCACCAAGGGACTGGGGAAGTGCTGTCAAAGCAACCCAAACCCAAGTGGTAAGGAACCCTCAGCCATCTTCCAGAGAACCTGTTGAAATACCCAGTGGTTATTGGAGGATATTTATTGCTCCTACAACCTCCACCGTCGAGTTTCCAATCAGGGATCTGGGAGCTGGTGCACCCACAAAGCCTATCCCATTAGCAACTTTACCAAGCTTTCATGGACTTGTTTCAGAAGACCCCGACACATTTTTATTTGAATTTGACATAGTTTTCCAAGAGTATGACTACATGATAGATGCCCAGAAGTTAAAAAACAATTCCTGCTACACTAAAAGGGACCGCTCTACGATGGTTCATGGGCCTTAGAGGAAGCTCTATTTCCACATGGGATGATATGCAGATAGCTTTTCTAGAAAAATACCAGGATTATTGCAAATCCCAGAACATCAAGGAGGAACTTTTTAAGTTCACATACAAAGAAGACAAGAGCTTGGAAGACTGTGTGGAACGATTTAAGTACAAATTATAGAGGTCAGGTCACTCCAACCTGGATAAGGAGATTTTAAAAATTATCCTCCTCCGGGCTTTTTGTGAGGACTCTTTGGAACTGTTGAACATCGTAGGAAAGGGAGACATCTCCAAGGAAAGCTTCGAAGTTATCTACGAACTATGCATTCATTGCTCGAGGGGGCTCTCAAGAAACAGACAAGGGATTTGCTCAACAAAGGTGTATGTTGGGGGTGTTATGAAGGCAGAAATCGGAAACCTGCTAGACAATTTAAGCACAGATATCATGAGTACTCTGTCGGCATAGACAAATACGCTACAAGTAAAACAGAAGCAGCTGGAATTGGACAGGACCATGGCTATATTCTGCCCGAAGTGTAGAAAGAAGCATCCATACAGGGAATGTCCATTAAACTCCATAGAGGAATGTGCAATCTGCAAATTAAATCATGCAACAAGCTCATGTCCCTCCTTTCTAGGCCTAAAAGCAGTATTTCAAGGGACAGGGGAAGACACGGAGCAACTGTACCTCATGGGGTCTAAAAGCCATGGAAGCCTCGACCACCAATGGGAAATCAAGGTATGTACTGAGAACCGTCTCAATATTTCAGTAATTTTAATATGAATCCTCAGTCCATGACCTATCCTCCCATGTGGCCACAATACCAGTTTCCACCTTGGCAGTAGTGGAACCCTCAAGTTGGTTTGAGCTCCCCATGGGCTCCAACTTGGTGAGGATCCTCCCTTGGGCAGTTTCCTCAGCCAATGCCACGGCAACAACTCCAACTTCCCTCTAATGTTCCTCCTAGTAGTCAACATGCCCATCCGCAACTTCCAATCCAACCTAACCCGAATCCCAATAATAAGGGAACCCATCAAACTGACACTCTTAACCTACCTTCGTATATCATTTCCACTACAGAGTTGTATGAAATGAATTTGCGATCAGGATGAATAGTAGATGTTCAACTTCCTCTAGTTATCATTGAACAACTTGATAGTGAAGGTAAGGAATTAGAATTAATTAATAAAGAGCCAAAACAAATTGGTAGAAACCAAGCGCCCCCTGCAAAACAACATCAATCTGAACCACCTTATCTAGAGAGACTAACTTTGAGTAAATCAAGCCCTGAAGCTGAATTCGATTTATTAGGTGAATTATAGAACTTATTTGTCAAAATTCCCTTGTTACAAGCTATGAAGGATGTATCGATATATGCAAAGACTCTTAGGGAATATTGTTCAAAGAAACCTGTAAAGAAATCCAAAGACCCCCTTACTATTCATGTCATGGGAAAATTATCAGATTTTATGATGGGAAAGTCAATGCCTGTAAAGTATGGAGATCCATGGAACCCAATGTTGACAGTACAAATTAATGGGGTAGAGATTATGAATTTACTGGTAGACCTGGTTGCTGCATTAACATTATCACCACTAAAACTATGCATACATTAGGTCTTCGTAACTTGAAACATACACCTACAGTGTTGGAACTGGTAGACCGATCTACAGTAAAACCTATAGGGAAGTTAGAAGATGTAACAATTTCAGTGGATTCATGGCACTATCCCATAGATTTCCTTGTTTTACATACGCAATCTTCGGTGGGCGTCCATCCTTTGATTTTGGGTAGACCATGGCTAGCTACTGCGGATGCTTAAATTGTGTGTTGTTCAGGGCACATAGTTATTTCAAATGGGCACAACACTAAGAATTTAGTGTTATACCCACTTGCAGAGCCAAACCCATCCACAAAGCCAACAGGTAGTAAGAAAATTTTATCTAGGAAGGAGCCTGAAATGGAAAATGAGGAATTAAGACCAATCCTCACTATTGGATAGGCCCTTCAGTTAAAAATGGAATCAGAGGATGATGTAATCACCTCTTTCATGGATGATCCTTGCTTCATTTCAGAGCCAAATCAACAAATCCTAGAATCTATCCTAAGCTGTGAGACAAAAGAAACTATTGAAACAGCAGAAGGATCAGAGGAGCTACCTGTTGATGCAGCCCATGGAAGTGTCCTAGTGGAATTAGAACCACAAAAAACCATAAATATTAATCTAGACCTATCAGAATCCCAGAAGAAGCAACTTGTAGATGTCCTTCAGAAACATAAAGAATCCTTTTCCTGGGATTACTCAGACATGAAGGGGATTCCTGCTAATTTAAGTACCCATCGTATATATATATATATATATATATATATATATATATATATTAAGGAAGATTTCTTTCTTGTAAGACAACCTCAGAGAAGAATGAACCCCGCATTGAAAATGTTGTGAAAGAAGAACTTCAAAAATTACTGGACGTAGGTTTTATTTACCCCATTTTAGATAGCCAATGGGTTTCGCCATTAGTAATGGTCCCCAAGAAAAATGGTAAATGGTGGATATGCGTGGATTATAGAGAATTAAATATGGCAACACAAAAAGATAATTTTCCTTTACTGTTTATGGACCAAATTTTGGACACATTGGCTGGCAAAAAGTTCTTCTCCTTCTTAGATGGATTTAGTGGGTATAACCAAATCCAAATAGCTCCTAAAGATCAGGACAAAACCACTTTCACATGCCCCTAGGGAAAATTCGCATACCGAGTCCTTCGTTTTGACCTGTGTAATGCACCTGCAATGTTTTAGAGGGCAATTTTGGGGATATTCTCTAATTTGGTGGATGATAGTGTTGAAATTTACATGGATGACTTTACTCCATATGGGGATTCATTTGTAGAAGGGCTGAAAAATTTAGAGAAAGTTCTCGAAAGGTGTATACAGGTGTGTGTCTCTTTGAGTACGGTAAAATGCCATATGATGATGGAGGAGGGAATTGTTCTAGGACATTTGCTCTCGGTTGAAGGAATCTGGATGAAACTAGCCAAGGTAAAGGTAATTCTGCACTTCCCGACACCCAAAACACCCACGCAGTTATGCAACTTTATTGGTAATGCTGGTTATTACAGGAGTTTTATAGAAAATTTTGCGAAAGTAGCACATCCACTTTTTCAATTGCTAACAAAAGATTCAGATTTTGTGTGGACAGGTGATTGTGATGCAACATTTATGAAAATTAAGGAATTGGTCTGTAGTGCTCTGATCCTTACAAGGATGGATTGGGAATTACCTTTCCATATTCACATGGATGCTTCCCAAACAACGATTGGTGCAGTATTAGGATAGCAAGAGGAAAGGGTACCATATGTAGTTTACTATGTTATTAAGAATTTGGCTCCTATTGAATTAAATTACATAGTGACTGAAAAAGAGTTCCTTGTTGTCATCTATGCCATCAACAAATTCTGACACTACATTACCGAGTATCCTACCTCTGTACATACTAATCATGTAGCTATCAGGTATTTAATGAATAAACCTATTACCCCTGGTCGCATTACAAGGTGGCTTTTGCTACTACAAGAATTTAACATTCCTATAGTAGATAAACCAAGGAAGGACAATGTGGTTGCAGATTTCCTGTCTGGGATAGAAAATGATGGTAAGAATACACCAATTGAAGATAATTTTCCAAATGAACATCTTTTTGTAGTTTCTGCTAACACTCTGTGGTATTTAGATATTGCTAATTATCTTGCTACAAGGAAGGTGCCTTGTCATCTGTCATATAAGGAGAAAAGGAAGATTATTCATCAAAGTACCTGATATTCATGGATGGCAGGGTATCTCTTTCATACAGGGGTTGACCAACATATCCAACGTTGTGTGGCAAAAGATGATATCTCTGAGATATTAAAGGCTTCACATGATGGACCTTGTGGAGGACATTTTGCAGATAAAAGGATAGGTCACAAAGTGTTGCAAATGGGATATTACTGGCCTTCCATCTTTCATGATGCTGGGGAGTATGTCTGAAGGTGTGATAGTTTCCAATGGATGGGACAACCTGGGAAAGTAGATGAAATGCCTCTATAGCCCTAGATAGTCCTTGAACCGTTTGAGAAATGGGCCATCGATTTTGTTGGACCCTACAACCCACCTTCTCATTAGAAATCTTACATCTTGGTCTGCACTGATTATGTGACTAAATGGGTGGAAGCCAAAGCGGTCACGAGAGAAAGTAGTGGTAGACTTTCTTTTTGAAGAAATCTTTGCCTGATATGGTACTCCCAAGGAAATTGTGTCAGACGGAGGATCACAGCTCACATCTCACATGATAGGGAAGCTAATGTAGAAATATGGGGTCAAACATAGAGTGACAACCCCCTATCACCCCCAGGTGAATAGACAGGTAGAAAGCACAAACAAGATAATGAAAAATATCTTGACAAAAATATTAGCAAGTCATCGCCAGGACTGGGCATAGAAACTTCCAGAAGCTTTATGGGCATATAGAACAACATGGTGGAACACAATTGGGTTTTCTCCATTTGAGTTAGTCTATGGGAAATCCCCCTTGTTTCTGGTGGAATTTGATATCAGTACACTTAGAACAACTTTAGAAGTAGGTCTAGACCTATCAAAAGCACATAAACACCGACTGGAACAGCTGAATGAGTTGGACGAGATTCGATCAATAGCTGTCCAGAAGACTACTATTGTTCAACAAAAGAGAATGAAATGGCATGATAAATTTATCAAAAGTAAGGTGTTTCATGTGGGGGATTGGGCATTACTTTATGACTCCTGATTTAAGGATTTCAAAGGCAAGCTTCGCACTTGCTCGATGAGACCGTATGAAGTGGACGCAGTGTTCGACAATGGAATGGTTAGACTAATTACAATAGATGGGAACCATACCTCATTCTTAGTAAATGGACACTGTCTAAAACTATACCACCGTCCAACCTCTAGAGATGCCTTTGTCAAACACCTTTCTGATTCATCTGATTTAATGGTTGTTGGAATAAAGGACACTCTCACTCTGCTCTAATATATA
>APFE030363470.1:0-33542 GCA_000404065.3 Pinus taeda | reverse complement strand
GGCCCTCAAATAGCTCTGATACCATGTAGGAATTTACAGGGTAAGTTCCTCAGATAGAACACCAAAGGACACCGCTCACAAACAGATCACAGATCAATACACCAATATCTTTGACGTGGTTAAAACCCTCAAAGAGGGAAATAGTCCACGGCCTAAGCCAACGCGGCCACTTCAGGCAATTTATTAATAAAAGAATGAAAATTTACATAAGATTCTCTCGTGAACGATTAACCTACAAATGACCCTCCATGCGCTTTAAATAGAAATCATGGACCAATCGGGTGTTAATCCATGGATCAAGTGCCGGTAATACTGAGGATAGAATGAACCGTCGGATCACTACATATCATGACCGTCAAATTGTAAGTTACAAATGTACATAGTAAAAAAACACACTTTACCTAACTCTATACTAGACCAAGTTATACTTAACTATTCCTATGTGTCGGAATATCCTAACAAACAAAGCCCTTTACACCATAAAAATTGATCTTATTCTAAATATGAAGATGCAATACATACCTTTTGTAACAATGGTACACCATGTAGATCAAAGTATTGCTCCATCTGTAATATCCAATTTACTGGATCCTTTCCATCAAACTTCCTCATATCGCCTTTTCTTGCTTTCAGGAGCTTGATCTTGAAATGACTGTAACTCTGTACTTTCAGATCTCAAAGTTCTGAAATTTCTTCCTGTAATATCTCTCTATGTTCTCTTTCTAATTCCGCAAGTCTGATCAAGATTGGATTCTAAAAGGAAGTGTTATGTCAAATCTCCCATGATGACTTGATTATAGACTAGTTCAGTAGAGTGAACTTGTACGAAGTTCCCCGTGTCACTGTTTCAACCTTAGTACCTAAAACTGATATACAGAAAACTACAGGAAGTTCTCTTTCTGTAACGTCTTACGCAATTTCAATATGATGCTCAGACATAAAGTTATGATGATTTTCTCAAGGTCACCTATTTAATATGTAATTCAGGAGTCTGCAAAAACCCTAACTGCCTCTAATCATATATTCGAAAATATAGTGAGAAAAGGTCAGAAATTGTGACCTGCAATAGTCCTCTGCATCCTCCTTCTAATGGCACCAGTCTAATAAAATTTTTATTCTCCAAGAAAGAGTTATGAACAATCTCCCAAGATGACCTGATTATATACCTTTTCAGAAGAGTGAACTTGTAGGAAGTGCCCCATGTCACTGTTGTGACCTTCAGATCTGAAAAATATATACAGGAAACTACAGTCCGTCCTCTTTCTTTAACTTCTTAAAAAATTTCAATCTGATGCTCAAAACCAAAGTTATGATGATTTTCCCCAGGTCATCTGTTTGGAATGTAATTCGGGAGTCTGCAAAAAGGCCAACTTTCTCAAATCATATCTCCACAAATATAGCGCGAAAAGCTCTGCAATTCAGACCCAAGGTTCATAACAGGTTCAGCCCAAATGGGTTTTTTTTTTAGTTTCTGACACATCGCAAAACAAAATTTATAGCGCAAATGCCACGATGACCTGTTTGGAGAAGTGAAACCCTAGAATCCAAAGCTCTGATACCAAATGTTATGAAACCTGCTCATAAAAAGATAGAAAAGATAGATGAATGTCTTAGAATTTAGCCTCTTCAAGGGGGAAACCTCCTTTACATTACATAAATGAACAATTCTTTGATGATACAAATGACAAGACCTCCTTTCTAAATAAAGGAGTCATAATATATTCAGAGCCGACATAACAATAATAATGTAAGGGCACAATAGTAACAATAGTGGGCTTCTATGGGGCACAATACTAACAATATGGGGACTACATGGGTACAACAATATAATAAGGGGGTTGTACTAATAAAAATAAGGGGTTACACTAGTAGTATAGGGGAATAACACCATGTGCCTCACAATCTCTCACCCAACACCAACTCATGATCATACCAACCTCTATGTCCATAAAACAAAACACTCAAAAATATAAAAATAAAAAATATACAAAAGAATAGACAAAGAGTCTAAGGGTCATGCCATCATTGGCCTCACTCACTTACCAATTCGTCTCCTCCATTTCCATCCTTCCACTCCTACATCACCATCCATTCCTCCTCCTCCTCAAAAAACAAATTGATGAAAAAGGCGGCTACAGTATTTCCTATAGTAACTATAGGAAACCCTGTAGTGGCCTCACAACAATAGTTCTCCATGCATTCTCCTTCAACACCAAGGAAAGAAAATAGCTCCAACATCCCTGCAAACACTATGACTCCCATACAAAGCTCAACAGCAGAAACAACAAGACCGAGCACCTGCACACAACAACGAAGAGGACAACCACATCAACAGTTAGAAATATACTGAAAATTGACCAAGGAAAAGCACTTATCTAAACAAAAAGAAGCACAACAGAGTCATCCTCCAGCATGCAACAACCAAGTGAAGGAAGGCCCAGGTATGGCACCTCATCCAAATTATTCCCTAAGTACGATATAGTAAAAATTTAGGAATATGAAAAAGTCAATTTTATAAGCTACAAGTGGCGAGTTAACTTGGCCACCCTCAGCTCAAAAACAAAAAGTGAACTCCTAGTCAGCATGACATGTGGCAACATCACATCCAAAAGAATGAGTTGAAAAGGTGGTTGAGTTAAGTTGTGCGAGAGTGGGCAATGATTACAAAGAGAGGTCACATTATAACTAATGGTGGGCCAATGGTCCCAAAGAGGAAATCCCATACACTGCCAGCCAATACACCGGTCAAAGTAATCAACCATAAAAATTAAATATTCCAAACTCTCATGTACCATTTGTTCATTTTCATATCATAGAGGACCGAGACCACCTTGGAGAGCCATCGAGGAGGAAAACAAATTTCAGCCACCATACATGAAGCAACAACTTCAAGAAACGCAAGGAGATACAAGAAATAATGGAAATTCATAGAGAACGCTAAAAGGAGGTCCATAGGGTTCAGTTGCTCATAAATTCTCCTCATCCAAAGAATCACAGTGAAAGGCAGGTGGCCCATATCCCCTATTATTTGAATTGATAGTTAGGAACATAAAATTTGAGTTTTTAAGTGATTACAGTGGGCCTGGGAGAAATTGCAGCCATCCACCACCCTCAGTCACCCTAAAAAATAAGTCTAGCCTACCAAACTCCCTACAGTCAGCCAACCAGAAAAGGAACATGACATGAGGGTTTAACAAAAGGGAACCCACAAAGACATCTAGGATACACCTCCATCCCCCTATGGCAGAAATATTTAGAAGACATAACTGGTGGGGATTCTTTGAGCTACTCAGAGGGGATGATTATGATGTAGCTCAAGAATTTTCCATGGCACTTAACCCTCAGTCTAGGATCAGTGCTACTATTGTGGTAAGAGGATTGTCAATTACAATTACTCCTAAATTAATTAGCATAATCACTACACTTCCTCAAGGGATGCCATGGAGAAAAGAGGATAAGGTTGCAAGTACTTTTACAAACAAAAACATCTTCTTAAGGCATGAATAGACAATTGAGGACAAAAATGGGATAATAAGGGAAAGCCTTTCCTACCCTTGGAATGAGGTGATCTATTATATTCTCAAATATATCTCTTGTGAAGGGAGACACAATATAGTATATGGCTATCAATCCATGAGTTGAGATTTGGGTAGGGGATACCCATTGAAAGAAGACTCAATATACCCTACTTCTAATTGCAATCAATAATAGATATGAGCTTAAAATTCCAAGAGGAAAAACATCAAAAATTGGCACACCATGGACTTATTAAGCTAATACTAGAGAATTCCCTAAGCCAGCTCAAAATCCCCATTCAATGGTCCACATTCAGAGACATGGAAAAAGAGATTTTGATTGAAATACAAGCCCTTGAATATGATTGGGACAATACCTCTAGTGTTGAAGAGGAGGTAGAAAAATAACCTGAAGAGGAAGAAGAAGAACCTGAAGAGGAGGTAGAAGAAGAACCTGAAGAGGAAGAAGAAGAACCTGAAGAAGAAGAAGACAAACTAGAGGAAGAACAGGGGGCAGAAATAGAGAAAAAAAGGAAGAGAAACAAAATAATAAGGAGAAGAGGAGAAAAGTGAAGAGAAAGAATAGAAGGAAGAAGAAATCCCTCAAGAACACACCAAGGAAAGGGAGTAATCTCCAAGGTTGTCTCCTGAACCAAATAAGAGGGAGGAAGTTGTTGCCTTGACTACCCTAAGCACAATTTTCAAGTCAAAAGGGAAGAGACAAAGGCAAAATCCCCTCTATTTCAAAATAAGGGGGAGTACTAGGATCAAACAAGGGAAACCACAATCACTCACCAGGACTCCAATAATTATTGAGGACTCACCAAAAGAGCAAGAAAATCTAGTTTCCATGGAAATAAAAGGTGAAGAGGGCACATCAACACAAGCTTCCCCACATTCTCCCATCCCCTATGTTAGGAGACCTATCACCATATCAGAATTAACAAAGCAATACAAGGCACCTTTGACCCCATTTCAAAAAGAAAAAATCCTTCTACATGAGACTGAGACAGTCCTACAAGAGACTTTGTCAGCACTACAAGAAACATAGGAAAAGTAGTATGAAGGACAACAAGAACATAGGAAAGGCAAGGAATAAGCAACACAAGTGCAGGAGGAGGTGGATTCTCCAAAGACATCTAAGGGAGAGTCCCAAGAGCTGCAGGAATCTAGCCCACAGCCCAATATGAGCTCTTATTACATATTCATTGAGGGAGGCAAAGTAATACCACAGAAATTTTCCATCCCTCTCTTCTTTGAGCTTGAGAAGGAGAGAGGAAGGACACATCATTATATACAAAGAATGTAGAGGATGTGGGGCATATGGAAGAGAAGCTACTAAAGATGGGAAGAGATTTGAGTAGGATAAGAGACAGGGAACAAATTATGATATCTCAACTAGAGGAAAAAAAACATGGCTAAGGAGGTAGTTATAGGAAAAAGAGAGCCAATTGGCCACCATGGAAATCCTCTCCATGGAGGCACTCCAGTGCAGGATGCCACCAATATCATATGCCTTATACCTCAAAGATCAATGGCTACAATTTTATATAAAGACACTAGCACAATGGGGGACTATGAATTTCCAAGACTATAGGCAGTTCAATGAGCTATGTGACAAAAGCACCCTAGAGGATAAGGCTAAGATATTTGAATTCTACTTGCACAAATTCACCTTAACAGACTTGAATGTGTCGGAACCCAATGCAAAGTTGGGGGACTTAAAACTAATGGCCCTTGCATCATGGATGAGTCATGAGGGGGCCATAGCTAAGGAGGTGAAGAGGGTGTTGGAAAGAGAAGAAAAAGATCCCCTTTACATCATAGTAGAATAGATCAATTCTATGGCCATCATTAGCACCCACAACATCATTGCTAATGATCCTCAACTAGCACCAAGATACCTAGCTACACAATAGAAATTAATCACACATTTTGATAACACCTTGATATTGCTAGGGGATGAAAGCCAACAAGCATGCCAAAGGAGATGGAGTACCCTAATATACAACCTAAGGACTACGGAGTATCATTCCCTTGAAAGGATGAGAGATGCACTAGAAATGACCCCACTATATAAGAATATAGTTCAGAGACTCAAAATCAATTGGATTGGTTTGAAACTCAGTCCACCTTTTCTATTGGGTATGCTAGAAGTTAGAAAGGAGGAAGAGGAAAGAAAGAAGTGGTAGGAAATAGAAAAACATGAATGTTTTTATCCACAAGAGGAAACTCCATCAACAAAGGTCTCGGATGTCAAAGAGGCCACAAGAGCTATGAAATACATGGACATAAACTAAGTTGCTCAGATAATGAGAAACACTTTCAGTAGAGGGGTGATGATGAGGCTCATCAATAGGTAAATTATATGGGCCTTAAGGCCACTCTCCAGCTTATTAAAATAAAATTTTCTCACATTTCTTTACATATTTTATTACATTTTTTTTAGTGATAAGGGTAAAGGTGAGATGTTATTTCATGTGGCCTAATGTGCATTAATTTCAGGATTTGGAGTAGTTCTTGGCTAATTTACGTGCATGAACTTGAAGTAGACAAGAAAGAGGGATTTTAGGAGATTGACTCTCCCTCCTTAGCTCCTCAATCACTTGAATATTCCTCCACCAGATCTCATCAACTCAGAGTTACAAGCAACCAAGCCCACCGAGTTCATTGGTAGCCAAGCCAGTGATAGTTGAAGACAAGTCAATCTCGAGTTTGGGATCCAAGCCTCCCTAAATTTAATGAATTTGTTGGTAGCTTTAGTTGTATAAATAAGAAGGCATAGGGCCTCATTAGGATTGGACCTTTGATTGTAGTAAATAGGCAATTTTGAGCTTAAGAGATTGTGACTGTTATTCTCATGTTATTTTTGACATTTTGTGAATGGAAAGGGTTTCTTTGATCCAGCACTGAGTTGACTCAGAGGATTGAAGCTATTGGGTTAGGGCCCAACCCTAGTAGAATAGGTTCCTGTTCTTTTTGTACATGTATCCTTAGATTAGGATCATAGATTAGCTACTAAAATTATTTTTGTTTTGTTTAATTTGCAAGTCTTTGCATGATTCGTTAGTTTTTCTTCCATTAGTTGGATAAGTAGATTAGTTTTACAATAGTGAAATAAAAGACTTCATAAAATCTTGTGAAAGTGACCTCATCCTCATCTCCCTCATGGGATCATGGTTTGAGGTCCCCACTCTCACAACACCAAAAATAGAGTTATCTTTTGGTTATTACATAACTTAGGGTTTCTTGTTGATTAGGTCATTGTTCATGATTTCTTCTAAGAACTTGCACTTATCATTTTGGTTTCATAATTCTTTTGTAGATTATAAATAATTACATTCCATAGATTTGATCCACTAGCCATTAGAAAATTAGTTTCTTAAATTCAACTCACCTTTTCCACATTTAAATAAAATTATGCATAAATTAAGAAATGAATATGTATTGTTGCATAAGTTGCTGATTTGACGAGAGAAATCATTCCACGAGCCTCATCTAAGTCTTCTCCACCTCTCGCCAAACCCTACCAACCATCAATTCAAATTTCTACTTTGTAACCACCTTGAGAAAATCCAACCATCCTGAAGAGTTGGGATGATCCTTGGGTAGTGTGCATGATCCAGGTGGATATTGGTGGCCACCCACCAATTCCACTTGGACCCCCACCATTTTTTCTTTCAGTTTTTCAGTTTTCTTAATTGTAGCACAACTTACTATTTTTAGTAGTTTTTCGGGTCCTAAATTTCCAGAGCCGTTTTGAGTCCCTGAAAGACGTTTTTGGGCAATATACTACTAACAATTTTTCAATAAAATCATATTTTATGTCATAGTACACATAGAGGTCTTTCCAATGGGGTATCATGTGCATCAAACAGAGATAATATGACCAAGTCACGACCCTAGGAAGTTGGTTGTCCAACTAACCCAAATGGGGCCCATAAACTCTTGGTGTTACATCTCCTCGGGTTAGGGTTTGCTCTTATTATTCAATAATAAAATGGCCCTTGAGCCTCATTGTAATGCAGCTAGGAGCCATGTAGCCACCACATCTCTTCTTAGAGATAAGCTACCATCACCCAAGCTAGTTCATTTCCATTTCTGTTTGTAAGAATATTTCAGTATTTTATATTAATGAAATGAAGTATTATTTCTACTGCATCTCTGTATTTATGGTTATATATGTAATTTGTTGCATTTTTATTTAAATATGGATCAATGGTATCAGAGCAGTTGCTCTTTTTATGTTTTTCTTTACATGTCCCCAACGAGGTCATGATATAAGGAGTTATGGCTTGAACTGGTCGAACCTTTGTAATACCAACCCCGTAAATCTCGATGGCCTCCCATGACAGATGAAAAGAAAGACAAGGGGATAGGAGATCCTATCAAAATATTGCTCAAAGAAGCCCTCAAGCGACAAAGGAATGTGATGATGGACAACTTTTCCCAAATTATTTAGTGGCTATCCAGGGGTGATACATCTACTTCCAGCAGCTACTCTAGAAATGCCACACCCTTTAAGGTACAAGTTAAATTTGACATTCCCATATTTGAGGGTCAAATAGATGTAAACATTGTAGATAAATGGTTAAATTTGTTAGAAGGGTATTTTTCTATTCATGATTTTTCTGGCCGGGAAAAGATTACTTTCGCTCTTCTCAAAGCTGCCCCCCACGTCAAGGACTAGTGGGAAACCTACTATAAGCAGAAGGATGAAAGTACAGCCTCACTATTTTTAGCCACACCCACTTGGAATTCATTCTAGGATGCCATCAAGGAGAATTACTACCTATCATAAGCTATGAGGATAAATACATAAAGTGGACCACGCTGCGTCAGGGAAGGGACCAAGACGTGCCAGAGTTTACCAATATATTTCATACCTTTTGCACAAATTTGGTTGTCAAGGATTCTAAGCAGGATTTGGTACTCAAATATCGCGGCTACCTACATAGGTACATCCAGGACAAGATGGAGTTCCTAGACATCTCCTCGCTCGGCACAATGTACTGATATGTTGTCAAGATCGAGCAGAATTTTAAACAGAAGAAGCGAGACTTTGGATCTGCGAATCTGAAGCAAGGGAAATGTGCCCCCAAACCGCAGAACAAAGGAAA
The DNA here is from genome assembly GCA_000404065.3 of Pinus taeda. Taxonomy (NCBI): domain Eukaryota; kingdom Viridiplantae; phylum Streptophyta; class Pinopsida; order Pinales; family Pinaceae; genus Pinus; species Pinus taeda. Next base: position 24,907 of record APFE030363470.1, on the reverse strand, counting down.
AATCCAAGGCATGATGGCCCAGGACAACTTACAAAAGCTACAAGCAAAGAACAACACTACAAAGCCAAAGAAGGACATGGGAAAGTGGTGTGAGTTCCATAATAGCTCCACTCACAACACAAGTGAGTGTCGGGCCAAGCAGTCACTAGTGGATGAGCTAAAGGCTTCAGAATTAGATGCATGTTCCGACTCTGAGTCAAAACCCGACAAGGGGAATGACAAAGGGAAGTAGATTATCGATGCAGAGCCCAACACCACTGTTGCCACCACAAAGATCAAGAAGGAGGAACCCAAAGATCTTGACAACGGGAGCCCCGCTACAGTTCATTATTGACAACGGGAGCCAAAAGAACCTCATTTCGGTAGAGGTCACGAAGCGGCTAGGCTTATCGACCATAACACATCCCCAACCATACACCATCGGGTGTCTTCACTAAGGACGAAATCTTCGTGTGAGCCATCAGTGTCGCCTTCCATACAACATCAAGCCCTTCAATGATGAGGTATTATGTGACGTTTCTCCCCTTGATGTTTGTAATGTATTATTAGGCCAACCATACTTATGGAAGCGACATAATGTGTATGAGTCAAGGCCTCATGTTGTTATTGTTACTTTGGGAAATAAGTTATACAAGATACCAGTGGTAGCACCGCCTACCGCCATCTCTTTGGTTACTGAAAAATAATGCAGTATGCTCATTTCCAAAATCGGGAAATTTGTTTTCCTGATGATACGCCCTCATGGAAAGAAGAATATGGTGGCCACAACCTCCAAATAGGGCCCCTCCACATGACAACAAGAGATGGACAAGGTCATGGAGGAGTACAAGGACATCTTCACCTCCCCCACAGGGTTGCCTCTACACTGTTAGGTCAAGCACTCCATCGATCTGACCCCAGGTGCGCCGCTGCCCAATGGACCAATCTAACGGTGCTCCTTTCTGGAGAACAACGAAATCAAGAGGCAGATTCAGGAACTACTATAGAAAGGTCACATTTGACTGAGTTCATCACCCTGTGGGAGCCCGATCGTGTTGGTATAGAAGAATGCTGGGACTTTGAGACTCTGTATTAACTATCGGGTGCTGAACAAGATCACTGTCCAGAATAGGTACCCGATCCCAAGGATTGATGACCTTTTGGACCAACTAAAGGGGGGAAAATATTTCAACAATATTGACATGAATTCAGGATATCACCAGGTACCAACCAAACCCTGTGATGTGTGGAAGACTTCCTTCAAAGCCAAGAAGGGCCTTTTTGAATGGTTGGTTATGCCTTTCAGGTTGACGAATGCTACTGCAACATTCATGAGGCTGATGGATGATGTCTTTTGGCCATTCACCAACTCGTTTGTAGTGATATACTTGGATGACATCCTGATATTCAGCCAGAGTTGGGAAGATCACCTCCACCACATCCAACAGGTTCTCCAAACACTATGGAAACACAAGCTATGTGCCAATTTGAAGAAATGTACTTTTGGCATGACCCAAGTTCAGTATCTCGGATACATTATTGATGAATGGGGGGTGCATGTGGATCCAGCCAAGATCCAATTCATTCGAGATTGGCCATCTCCAACTAGTCTGACAGAGATCCATCTTTTTGGGTCTTGCCAATTTCTACCGCAGGTTCATGTTGGGATTCTCTCATATCACTTGGCCCTTGAGTCAAGTCCCTAGGGAGGAGTGAAAGAAAAATATTTTGGCCCGAATCTCAACAGAAGGCATTCATAGAGTTGAAACATTTCCTCTGCTCGGCACTAGTGCTCGCATTACCAGACTTATAACATTAATTTGAGATCGAGATAGATGCCTCTAACTATGCTATTGGTGTAGCCCTTACTCAATACAAACATCTAGTGGCATATCAAAATGAGAAACTTTCAGACACAGTCCAGAAGTATCCCACATATGACAAAGAGATGTATTCCATTTTGCAAGCCTAACGAAAATGGAAGCATTACATTTTGGGAAAGGAAACAGTCGTCCACACAGACCATCGACCCCTACAGTTCATACAGGCGCAAGGGAAGTTGCAGAATGATTTCCATCAGAAGTGGTCCACATACCTGCAACATTTCCATTTGAATATAAATTATAATAAGGGAAACACCAATAATTTTTCCAATTCCCTCAGTTGACCATCAATCATGGTGTTAACCACTATGCTCAACTCTTGTGTGCATGAGACTTTTGATTGGCCACTTCTCTACAAAAGCGACCTAGAATTCGGCCACACATACCATACGCTCTTGGAGGGTCAGCATGTTCCAAGTTTTCACCTCTAGGATCCCCTATTATGCCACCTATGTCACCTTTTTGTTCCTTCAAGCGAGTGTGCCAAGATGATTTGGGAAACACACTACAATCAAGCTGCTGGGAATTTTGGGGTCGTGAAAACAGTGGAAGTATTGCATAAGTATTTTTATTGGTCGAATCTTCGACAAGATGTCGGGAAGTACATCAGATCATCCACTGCCTATGCCATTACCAAACAAACCATCAAGAAGCAAGGTCTCTATACTCTGCTACCTACTCCTAGTCGACCTTGGGAATCCATATTCATGGATTACATGTCGGGCCTTCCTTCTACTAAGAATGGAAATGACTATGTTTTTATGGTCATTGACAGATTCTCAAAGATGGTCATTATGGCGTCCTGCAAGAATAATATCACAGTAGAAGCCAATGATAAATTCTTTTTTGAATGAGTGTGGGTACACTTTGGAATCCCACAGTCTATCATCTCAGATTGAGATAGTAGGTTCCTCAGTACATTTTTTTCAAGTCTCTAGTCAATGCTGGACACTAAACTCACTAATTCCACAGCTTTCCAGCCCCAAACTGATGGCCAAACAGAGTTCATCAACAGGATGATCGTACACATTTTGCACATGTACAACTCAAATCATCCACGCACATGGGATGAGAGCCTCCCCTATGTTCAGCACAACTATAATCGGGTTCTCCATAGCTCAAGTAGTCATATCCCTTTTTAGGTGAGCTTGGGATTCCAGCCACTATGTCTCATTAATGTGGCCATGCCTTTTGTAGCTACTCAGATAAATTCGACTCATGTAAAGTCCGAAATTGATAAGGCAAAAAACTTCATTGAGCACATCCACCATATCTGCCAATAGGTCCAAAACATTCTGGAGCAATCAAATGCCAAGTACAAGCAGTGACATGATCAACATCAAGTGCCACACAAGTTTTAGGTGGGCGACAAAGTATGGTTGCATTTGCAAAAGGAACGCCTTACCGAAACCTATCGAAAACTCAGACCACTCTGATATGGTCCTTACACCATTACCAAGGTTGTGGGAGACAATGCATTTAAGCTCAACATTCCCCCATTCCTTGGCCTGAACCCAGTGTTCAATGTGGACAACCCTCGGCCATACTTTCCACCATTACTAGACACATCTGACATTGCAGAACAACTCACACCAACATAATTAAAGCCAGATTGCATGGAACAAGCTGCAACTGATCGGATCATGGACACGCAGATTAAGTACACTCGCCAGCAGAAGATCCAACTTTATCGAGTTGTTAAAGCAGGCCAACTCCTTTGCCAGGGCAAGTAGCTCACTAGGGACCAAGTTCAGCACAAGTTTCTTTATCTCATGGAGGAACTCAACACAATGGGAACCATTACTTCGTAAGGGGGGAGGAATTATCCAGGTGGATATTGGTGGCCACTCCCCAATTCCACTTAGACCCCACCATTGTTTCTTTCAGTTTTTCAGTTTTCTTAATTGTAGCACATTTTACTATTTTTAGCAGTTTTTTCAGGTCCTAAACTTCTGGAGCCGTTTTGAGTCCCTAAACGATGTTTTTTTGGTAATCTACTACCAATGATTTTTTGATAAAATTGTTTTTTCCATCATATTCCTCGGAGAGATCTTTCCAATGGGTTATCATACGCGTCAAATGGAGATAATATGACCAAGTCATGACCCCGGGAAGTTGGTTGTCCAACTAACCCCACCGAGGCCCATAAACTCTTAGTGTTACTTCTCCTCAAGTTAGGGTTTTGGTTGTTTAGGGTTTGCTCTTATTGCTCAATAATAAAAAGTCCCTTGAGCCTAATTGTAATGCAGTTCAAAGGCATGTAGCCACCACATATCTTCTCAGAGATAAGCTACCATCACCCGAGCTAGTCCATTTCCATTTCTATTTGTAAGCATATTTCAATATTTTACATTAATGAAATGAAGTATTATTTATGCTGCATATCTATATTTATGGTTATATCTTTAATTTGTTGCATTCCTTTTTAAATCTAGATCAGTGCACCTTCCCCTACCTTATTCCACCATCATGCACCTTCCTAACACTTCTTTTCACCTTCCCTACCTTCTGCAACTTTCAACTAAGTTTCTTGTAGTAAACCAGGAAATCCTATAACAACTACAGGAAACCCTGTAGCAGCCTATTTTAGACTGTTTTCTGCAAGAATAATGATCAAATCCTAGCGTATGTCTTCCACTTGACCTCCATACCCCTCAATGCCATTTTTGACCAATTTTCCCATACCTTCCTCCCATGCAAAAGATCATCTTGATTAGTTTAATTTTTGCATTTCTAAATTGAAAACCAAAAGACTCTTTTCTGCAATATTTAGCTAATGCATGCATACATCATTCTTCGAAATGTTAGGATAATTTCCATGCTTACTTAGTCCGGATAACTAGATGATAGAATGCAAGGGTAAATTAGGTCCCTTCCGTAAGCAATGTGTGTTAATTCCTAGCTAGGTGATTTCATGTCATTTTCATAGCACTTTCTATTCAACACTTTCATTTCCTTAACATAGGCAAGCATTTAATTTCTACATTAAAGATAGCTTTACATTCACTGTCAGTATTCAACCTCCTTCTAGTCAATAGAACACTGGTTTGAAAAACCCTAGTGGTTTATCGCCCTAGTTGAGAAGTGACAAGAGTAGACTTTTGCATCTGTTGTGCATATAGAACTTTCACCTCCAAGTTTGTACAAACCCCAGGTTAATAAAGTAAAGTTGGTTACACTATGAGTTGCAACATCCTTACTGCAATACTGGGGCTCATCAATGCTTTTATTACTAGCAAAGAAAATAAATACAAAATGGGAAAAAATCGACGCACAGATTTTCCAGTTGGATAAGTCTCTTTTCCAAGCTATTGGTGAGCTTAATAATGTGCTTATCATATTATCAAAAGATGCATGATTTCACCAATGTATCAATATTGTAATTATGGATATAGAAAAATCTTATGGTGTATTACTTAGCAGAGACTAGTCTAGAAAATTACAAGGATACTTTACAAGGGACTTGTCACATTTGTGGCTTCCATATAAGGGTAGGACTAATCAGATTAGTTTGAACACCAATCCATACATGAAACACATTGTGACACCACTCAAGGGCCACAATGATCCTCTCCCTTTTGTTGACTTTTTTTTTTTGGGAATTTCTTTCTTGAAACTGATCTCAGGTGTTATCAGGCGCAACCATCACCCATTCCACCAAATACACAACTAGAACTCTTTCCATGTTCTCCAACTAGTAGAAATGAAACTTGTAGTATATATGTATGTATTAGTGGTAATAGTAATAATACTTGAATAGGAAGTAACTTGGTAGCCCATAATATTTTTTCTCTATATTTTGATGGTTGAAAGACATACGATGGTTCTGGAGTAGGTTGTATTCTTACAGACCCAAGCAATAAGAACAGGGAAAATTTTAAGAACCACCCTAAATTTATATGTATAATAAATGGACGAATCCCCATGATACATAGGAAAAATGGGATGCGATTTTATCAATAATATAATATGTATATATAATTTTTTTGGGGAATCTCTCACCAAATTATATTATCTTGTAAAGTCATGGTGAATCTATCACTGAATTATTAAATCTTGTAAGATCTTGGCAAATCTTTCACTGAATAATAAAAAGTGAAGTCTTGGTGAATGTTTTTTTTAAGTATGAAACCATATATGATAATAAGAAAACATATTCATTAAATTGTAATATACTAACATACACGTTTGGAAAAAAGAAACATAATATTCTCTTCCTACAAACAATGTTGCAAGTTTTAGTGGCCATGTTTGTCAAGGTTCTCACTGTACACTCTTTCATATCCTTCTATTAGTTTTGATAATATTCCACAACAGAGTTCTTGTAGGTGTTGATCTTGACCACCAGTTATGTCAAGGTAGAAGAGATTAATCCTTTCTCTACCACTTTTGTCAAGCTATCAAATTTCTTTCTTATTCCATAGAGTCTAACTACGAGATAAAGAAAAAACATATTTTGTACCACTTTTGTCAAGCTATCAAATTTCTTTCTTATTCCATAGACTCCAACTGCGAGATTAAAAAAAACCACATTTTGTTTACCCCAACACGCCAACAAGTAGCAAGCCCCAACTATATAATATAACAAAGTAGTAGGTATCCCAAAGGCCTGAAGGGGATCTAATGGAAAGAAGTGAACGTTGTCAGAAGCCTTCCAATCAATATATTAATATATACATATAGATTTATTATTATTTTAATTGGAAATCTTCAATTAAATAATAAAATTTAATTACATCTCTCCCAATCTAAATTTCTTATTAGCATAATTCACTACTTTCATACATCTTGCATTTTTAACAACGTTGTAACATGTGGATTAATTTCCTTTTTGGTGCACAATCTCCATGTTTTAGGACAATATGGTGCACTGGCCCAACCCCTACAAATCATTACGACAAATTAAGAAAAACAGAGAAGATGAAAGGTTGTACAAAACAACATATTTTTCAAGCATTGGTCCAATCCCTACAGATCATTACGAAAAATTAAGAATAACAGAGAAGATGAAAGTTTGTACAAACCAGCATATTTTTCAAACAACTAATCCAACATAAGTACCTTAACTTTTTCACGAAGATATCATATTGAGACGTTTGAAAAATGGTGGGAAATCTGGGCACTGACTATCTCTCTTTTGCGAGGGTGATGCAGAAAGAGTGATAAGATTTCACTGTTTTGAATTTTTTTTTGTTAAATCATAAAACCCAATATTAATGGAGATATTGGTATTTTTTACTAAATTTTGTGAAGTGACTAAATGTAGCTTTAACCATTCACCTTAAGATGTTTTTAGAATATAATTTCCTAAGTCTATTTAATATCTTCATTATCATAAAACCAACGCTATATCCATCTTAACTCCACTTTACCCTCTGGAGATGAAATCTATTTATCCCTCTTAGCCACTTGGTAGACCCCGGAATTGAAGAGGATCTAAGCTGATAGAATTTTTCTTTAAATAGTCTATCTCACATGAATACCTATGATAATTACCATGGGTCATACCTGGGTTATCATAAACCTAGAGCTTAAAAACTACTAATTAGTAATTTATAAAATTAATAATTGATTTTTATTTTATTTTTTTATTTTAACCAAATTAAAATGTTTAAGTGACATTAAATTACAAGATCCATTTTTACCCTTGATCTACCAAGCCCGAGGATCAAATATTTTTTCACTCTGCTAGTTTACATATCACAATATTTAATCCCTCCCGAGGCTTAGTAGATCCAGAGTAAAGATGGATCTATGTTGGTATAATTCCACCCTTTAAATAGCCTAAATTCCATGTGAATACCATGGGTCAATACCATGTGCCATCTTTTTTTAATTAATACTAATATTAAGGTTAATAATGGATTAATAATGTTTTTTTTGCATGGTATTAATAATAATTTGGCCCATGGTATTTGGCCCATAGGCTTCACCTAAATATAACACATTTTTTTTAGTGTTCTTAAATATAATGTGACTTCTGGAGTAAATATAAAAAAATGTTTATTTATTTACCATACCTCTTGTTTATTATATTTTTAATTAATTACCATAACCTCTTTTATAAATATGGTATTTGGCCCATAGGATTCACTTAAATAAAACCTCTTTTTTGAGCCTTCTTAAATAGAAAGAGGGTTATGGACTAAATATAAAAAGAGGTTTTATTTATTTATCATGCTCCACTTTATTTATATTTTTATTTATTTACACGTAAATATAAGGTGACATATGGAGTAAATATAAAAAAATGTTTTCCATTATTCTTTATATGATTATGACTAAACAAATGCAAACTTGGAATATGGCAAGAACATTATTCAATCTTTAAATAAACATGAAAATAAGATACTTGAATTTTTAAATAAAATGAATTATTCTTTGTGACCATTTGTTCCAAAAAATAAGGTCATTTTCTGGAAATTAACCCCAATACCATGAAGTACGTGAAAATGAAAGAAGAAAACCTTTTTTACACCAAATGTGGATGGTGAAATAACTATCATAAATACCTAATCTTGAAAATTAGGGCGAATGGAAGGTTGTAACTCCTAATTTCAAGGGATAAATTTACTTTTCTTACTCTCTCCCTTAAAATAAGGTGGGCTAACCTCCATACCTAATTTTTTAATAAAATAAATTTGAGGCGAATTGTAACAATGTATTGTGATACAAAATATTCGCCCAATAAAAATATAAAACCCCTTAATTTCGCCCAAGGGCGAAAATTCACCCCTAAAATTTTCCATGAATAAGAAGAATATCCGTGCATGTCATCTAGAATTTGAGTGCACCACAGAATATGAAGTGCTTGTTCTTGGATTAAAGAAAGCTATTCACCTAAAGGTAGATTTCTTAAAGGTAATCGATGACTCAGAGGTGGTCACTCATCAGGTACGAGATACTATAAATTGTATTTCACCCCGTCTCAAAAACTACCAAAAGGAGGTATGGCATTTGATAAATTATTTTAAAGCTTTTAATATTGTCTATGTTCCTAGAATTAGGAATGCAGCAACAAATGCATTAGAAAATGCGACCATTAGGATGTCACCATTGAAAAATGGTTTTCTATTGAAATTTTATATAAATCATCTATACAAGACAACATTACTAATTTATGCATTTTCAATGATGACCAACAGACACTACACTTTATGGATAATGTGTCTATATTCAAATATGCTACCATAGAGGAGGATGAGCATGATCAGGCTCTATAGGAAGCATCCAATGCAACGAAAGTAAATACTATGGCAAGAGTTGTGGTGTCCCTAGAGAAATTATATGATATACATAACCGATTTAGAGGACCAACCAATATGAAGACTCAGAGTTCAAAGCTAGCATCTAAACAAGTCCACCTGGGAACTCCACAAGATCCAAAGTATGTGAACCTTAGTACTATTGTTCTGCATAGGAACGAAGAGAATTTATCCTCTTATTCACACAATATGTTGACATGTTTGCATGAACATATGATGACTTAAAGAATTATGACACTCGTATCATCCAACACATAATTCTTATAAAAGAAGGGGTAAAATCGTTGTAGCAAAAACTACGAAAATTTCATCCAACACTAGAACCCCTTATCCATAAGGAATTGAGAAAGTTTCTAGATTCTTGGATCATCTTCAAAGCTAGACATTCCATGTGGGTTTCCAATTTGGTCCTAGTTAGAAATAACTCTCGTGAATTACATCTATCTGTTGATTTTAAAAATCTCATTTGGGCTTCTGATAAAGATAACTATCGAGTTCCATCCATGGAGTACATACTCCAAATCGTATTTGGATCTGAAATGCTTTGGCTACTAGATGGATTTCAGGTTATAATCAAGTTCTAGTAGAAGAAATTGACCGATTAAAGACTACCTTCTAGACTAAATGGGGAATGTTCGCTTTCAAGAGGATGCCATTTGGACTAATAAATGTTGGTATAACTTTCCAAAGAGTGACGAACATCACCTTCTTTGGCCTTCTAGATGATGTTACATGTTTTCCAAGAAATGATCAGATCACATACATCATCTGAAGCATATATTCAAGCAGTGCCGAAAGTACGGGATTTCTCTCAATCCTAAGAACAATGTCTTTCGTGTGTCTGAAGGGACTTTATTAGGGCCCATCATAGCAAAGAGTGGAATTAAAATTGATCTTGAGAGGATCAAGGCTATCACATAGATCCCATTTCCAGTGAATAAGAAATCCATGTAGTCTTTCTCACGGAAAATCAACTTCCTGAGAAAATTCATCTCTGATTATGCTCAAATAGTCAAACCTATACAAGAGATGATTACGCAAGGCACAATATACAAATGTGACAAATGGGAGAAAGAAACTTTCTCTCAAATCAAGCAGACTATCATCAATTTACCCACACTTTTCAATCCAAATTATGGTAAGGATTTCCTTCTCTATACTTTTACTTCGAATTTGTCAATTGTGGCCGTGTTGACATAGAAATATACTGAAGGAAATGAGCGACCTATCTCTGTTATGAGCGCTATATTACAAGGGCTTGAATTAAAATACCCTGCCATTGATAAATAGGCATATGCAGTATACAATGAAATTCAGTATTTCAAACCCTATAGATTGAAAGCTAACACAATTGTATTGATACCTCATCTAATCGTAATAAAATTGTTCATGTAGCAAGAGTTGGGTGAGAAGAAGGCTAACTAGATGACCTATCTTCAAGAATATGGCCTACAATTTAAACTTGTTCATAACATAAAGGGTCATGGCCCATGTAAGCTAGCTATCGAAGAAAGAGATGGTCCTGAACAAGATCTTTTAGGGTGGGAGCAGGAGATAAAAATGTATAACATTGAATATCTTCCTCAATCCACATATACAATGCTTTATTATGTATATCTACGACAATTTTTGCAGCATGGCACAATTTCCCTGCCTTATCGAACACGAAGAAAATCAAAAGTAGATTAAAAGTTGTATCATACCAGTTGGTTCATGGAGTGCTTTTTTGGAAGCACCACAATGATGTCTTGCTAATATTCCTTGAGCCACAAGATGTAAATAAGGTCTTAAAATATTTACACGATGGACTGATAGGTGGCCACAATGTAGGCGACACTACGACACATAAGGTTATGAGGGTTGGTTATTATTGGCCCACACTATTTAAGGTTGCTCACACTTATATTCTCAATAGTCAAACATGTCAAAGATGCACCTACCATGACTAGAAGTCAACCACCCTGTAAATATTAACCATGTACAGAAATTACCTGCATACAAATTCTAAAAACAGGAAATAAACAATGGCAAGAGAATAACACATAAAACAAATATAAACAGATATTTTCCCCTGGATCCCAAAATTGGGACTACCAGATTGATTTTTCATTATGTTCCTTTCAATGTTACAATACATATATATAGATGTCAAAGCATCCATAAACCCCAATTCATTAACCTTGGATAGAACATAATTGTAGTTCCCTTGACCGGATCTATAAAATAATATGGACTGAAAACCATCACATCCAAAACAATGTGTGAAATCCATGCACAAAACCATAGGTAGGTCCACTCGCCTAATATAAGGTCTAAAAAAAATTCTCAGGGCGCTTCCCTGGATCCTGTAGAGGGGGCTACTGCCCCCCTCAACCCCCCCGACAGGGGGGGCTGCCCCCCCCTTGTGACCCCCCCCCCCACTGCGCCCAGTGTAACGAAGGGGGGGCTCCACCCCCCATCTAACCCCTTAGCTTTACTAATGGGGCTAGTCGTGGAAATAATATAACACAACCCAACATGCCCCACTGCTACCAGTAGTAGCTGAAGAGTCATTCCAACAGTGGGGCCTTGATGTTATTGGAGAATTGTTTCCTCATTCTTCAAAGAAACACCACTATATTTTCACAACAACATATTAATTCACCAGATGGTTAGAGGAGGTTCCTCTTAGATAAGTAAATTACCAAGAATTCGTCCACTTTTTACAATAAAACATCATAACTAGGTTTAGCATTCCTAGGTTGCTTGTCTTTGATAATGCAACATATTTTTCATTGTTAAAACTTGATGAATTTTCTTTAGAGAATGGGATTGTTTTAAAGAATGCATCTAATTATTATCCCCGGGGAAATGGTCTAGTTGAATCAATAAATAAGAATCTTACACATATAATCAAGAAGATCATTTTCTCTTAACAAAGGAACTAGCATAAGGCTTTGACCAATTCTCTTTGGGTTGACCATGTTACCTCGAAACCTTCCCTAAAAACCTCCCTTTACTTCCTGGTTTATGGTGAAGAAGCTATCTTGCCTCCAAATATGTATCTTTCACCTTGCAACTCTCTCAAGAGTCACAAGGAAGACCTTCCCTCTTATTTTAGAGCAGGATAGATGCATTCCTTAAACTCAAGGAAGAAAGACTCAAGTTCAAGGAATGTTTTTCCATGCATCAAAACTGTGTAAACCATTGGTTTGATAAGAAATATGCAGGGACAAAGAGATTTGATATGGGAGACATAGTTCTAAAATGGGATAAACCCCATGAAGACAAAGGCAAGAAAATAAAGCTCCAACCTTTGTGGATTGGACCATCCGTCATTGAGGAGAATCTTGCCCATAATTCCTTTAAGTTTAAATATTTATATGGGAGGATCAACCCCTCTTATGTGGAACTTATGATTGTGAACAAAGGTGAATTACCTAGATCTATTGCACTAGTCTAGAATAACATAAAGAAAAAAAGCATAGAGTTATCATTAGAGAAGTTATAGAATAGGAAAGAATCCTACCTCGAATCTATATCAATATTTATTTTCCTTCTCGCTTGTAAGCTCCAATTGTAGTTATGATTTCTATAATTATAACCTACACAGAAAACCAAAATAAGAAAAGGATCTACAACAACCAAGTAACATAATCTAACATCTCTATTCAATGAATCAATAAGGAATTGAAATATATGAGTGAAAACATAACACAATAAATATAGGAAAGCAATATACTCTTTTTATTAATTGAAATAAGAGAGAGTTTAGAACCATAAATAGTAGTTGATCTTGTAGATTTCTCCCCGAGTTGACTTGTCCTTCCTTGTCGCAAAGCGCACCTCAATATCAACCCTAATTCATGAAGATGGTGACTCCCTTAGGTTCAAGGCAGTAGCATGAGGGCATAATCAATCTCCAAAAGCCAACCTTGATGCTATGGATGGAAGTAAATTATAAGATAAGGATGGTAGTTTAGGATTTACCATTATGGGCTTGCGATCCACATATGATGGGAGGATGAGCTCAAGGGATAAGAGGTGAAGTATACAAGGTAAGATAAGATAGGATTAAAGCTTCTTGTCCATGGTAAATAGTTAAAACAACCCTTGAAATATTCTAGAAGAGGAAGATCAAAAATTATTTTTTATTTTGCTGAATTTATAGAATCAATGTAGTTGCAAAATGGAGAAACAAGTGCTGACTAGCACTAGTGCAGAAGGGAGAAGCCAATGTTGAATGTAGGTGGCTAAAGGGACAAGGTGTTCTAGGGTTATAAACATTGATTTTGAGTAATTAAACATAGAAACTCTGACTTTTTGGAAGGTCATGCTTAGGGATTTGTAAAGGGATGATGACAACATGTTCACAGATGTTGATTGATCCGTTTTTTATGCCTATTGATCAGATGTGACAAAATGGCCTATAACATATTTTCCCCCTAAATTACAAATTCTAAAATTGTAGTTGATGACTAAAGTGCTTTATCTTGTGACAAGTCCATATCAATAACTACTAGTTGAGATAATCATTTGCTACAATACATTTTCATCATGATATCTTTGTCGAGGGAGGCATACCCATGCTCAACACATAAGCTAACATTACATGTACAATGATTAAGAAGTATTGTCCATTGATGACAGAGAATGGACCCATGCTTGGATGGCTATTTGAATTATCATTTCCATCATGCTTTATAATCTTGCATTAATCCTAAAATTGCAACCCAGATTGATGAAACTAGATCTAGGTTCTTCTATCTCATTCACTCAATGATCCAATGTACGAGTCTAACCATGCGAATAAATGAGCTAAAGTCGAACATGGTAGACACCATCTAACTACTGAACAATGATGTAAGTTGTTAACAGATGTGAAAAAATACACCGATGATGTTAATGGCTCTCAAGGTATTATAATACAGTCCATATGATGCGAATGAATGAGTTGAAGTCGAACACCACACAAAATCTTTCTTTCAAAGGCCAATGGTGAAAATATGTCACTAAGAGAGAGGAAACTTGTAGTTGACGTATGCAAGCCCCAAGGTACCAAAGGGATTTTCTATGTCAATTTCCTAGATAATGAACTGACATCGATAGGAAGCAACCTGTCACAAGAGGGCCTTGATGTATCTCCCATCAACGACATGAAACATGTATCAATATTTGAGACAGAATGATGTTGATGTGGAACTGGTTCAAGAGTGGTAGACATGAATGAAGGCTTAAGAGTAGCATCACGTATATCAACTAAAGGAATTCTCTTGAACATATCAGTGACACTTTATGGAGTTGAAAGCGTTAACCTAAATCCAAATGCAGAGGCTTTGATATGGTGTGATGAACCAAAGGGACAAGGATAATTCCCAACCCAACAATGACAGAGATGAAGTGGAAGAGTGTCATGTTCAAGAGTGAATCACTACCATTAATAGGTCGAGTACTCTTTTTTCCTATTTTCCCCAACCATTTCTCATCCGTACCTCTTTATTTTTGACAATATTCAGGAGGATAACATATGATTGATCTATAATTTCATCCTTCAAATGAATCCCTATGGGTATTTTTAACAAACCCTAAGAAGGAGTGGTTTTCTCTTATCATGTTCGATGATTACACCATTGTTTTGATGCTTTTACAAGTCCAATGAAGGTGTAACTCGACTCCTTTTTCATGTTTAGAGAGTTTGAAAAAGAGGCAGAAAGTAAAAATCCAAAGGTTCCTTTTCGTAAATAGTCTCTTGAGTTTGTAAAATAGGAGAACCTCTTAGCCATTTTTGACTAAGGTATTCCTTTTTCATAAATAGTCTATCTCAGTTTGGAAAAGGGTTAAACTTATACTGATTAGGTGTACTATAACGAGTTTGAAAATAAAAGTGCTCAACAATATTTTCATGTTTAGGGAGTCTGAAAAGAGATAAAAGAGGACTCTAAGGGGTTCCTTTTTTGTGAGTTTACAGAGCCTGAAAAAGTGATAAAAGTATGATCCATAGTCAAAATTATTTGTTTCAATTCAAATATGTCATTAGTTCCTTCAAACAATTGTTAACCTACTCATAACATCACCAAAATATTAAAAATATCTAATACATGGTAAAATTAGGTCAAATCTAGGACAAAATAATAAAATACAATTAAATGATCATAAAAAATTACCATAAATAGGAGAAAAGTAATTTTATTTTTACCATTTTACATTTTACCTCTTGGTGAGTGAGTTCTGAGTGCATTTTTCTCCTAATCTTCAATAGCTGATTGCAGCCAATCTCATGGATTATTTTCAGTGTCGTCACTTCTAGGTAGTGTTCAATTTTCTAATTTTTTAAATTTTGTATCAATTAATTTAGCCCAATTTATCTTTTCATTAACAATGCATACAATTGTTAGCAGTATAATCAATCATAAATGTAACTGAAGAAAGAAAAATATATGAAATGATACAGAAGACAACATCACAACCATAAGGGACAACAAATTTTTTCAAGATTAGGGGAAAACCCCACAAGGGGGAACCCTTTCAAATATTTTTCTTTAGTAGAGCATCATAAAACTATTTTAGCAGTGATTATAATGAGCCCAATACATGTGATTTGCATCGAATAATAATAAATTAGATCTACATATCTACAAATCTGTTATAACAACAAAGAAACCCAGATCTACCAGATCACTGAAGTTGACTGAAGCAAAGATGTCAAAATGCTAGATCAGAACTCGGTTGCCCTCATCATCATGGTATGTGAGCGACTGAAACTTCTAGGTCACTCTCACGAATATAGTATGCAAGTGACTATGACTACAGAGTCACTCCCATGAGGTATTTATGTATGTAACTTTGGCACTGAACTCCAAAGACCCAAATTCGCTCCCTTTCTGAGTTGTGTGAGTGATCGACAAACCCAAAATCACACTCTTTTTGAGATATGCGAGCAACCGAGATGACAAGGTCTCTCCTAGGGCTACCTTGAGCAAGCGATCAGGGACTAGAACCTTTTGATTTGCCTCTGAACCCATAGACACTCTCACCGAACTGTCTCTGAGTGACCAAAGAGCCAAAGTCAATCTCTTACCTACTCTATGCCTGCGACCAAGAATGAAAAATCTTTTGTTCTATGATAGAAACCGAGATCCAAAAAACCCTAACCCATAGCGAACCTTCTGCCTATAATTTCAAACTCTGTGTGAACTTCTGTTGACGAACCTATGCGAGCCAAAACAAAATAGAAGAATAGAAACATGTCTTGATAAAGTGTGTTGAAATGAACTTGAGGTCACTTCATTTTATAGGCTTTCTTGAGGGTTTACTTGGGGTTTAGGTTGACCCAATTAGTTACCCAAGTGATTAGGGCTGACCCATTCCATAATGAATGAATGAATAAAATAATCTAAAACTTAACTTTTTCTTAACCAAATCGGGTAATCTTTAGGTCAATTTTGGTTCTCTCGAAAATAGGAATTTAATGAAATCATAATCTTGGTCATATGAGCTATCCAATGTGGAATTTAACCTTAGTTACAAAATTAATACTCCCTCTCAACTAGGAAGAATTCAACTTGCTGATATCTGTGAGTTGATATTTACATCGTCTTGTCAAGTTGTTGTAATGCTCTACTAAAATTTAACTGCTAAAACTTTATCGTGTCTAGAAGAAGAAGAATCAGGGAGAAATAGCTTCCACCCATACTGAGCAATAATACTATATATATCATACAGGGGAGCACACCTCCAACCTAATCCTATTGCCTACCAATATCACCAACAATGACCCTTAGTAGTCATGTGGTAGAACACCTGCATCATAATCGACTTGTGTTGTACACCCCAAATACACTCTCAACTCGTTGGCCAAAATGAGAAGCAATATTCCTATCAAGCTAGCTTGCTTGAAAGTATGATGCCAACTGGGGTATACTCTACAAAGACTAAGAGGAGAGCAGAATTCTCTGACCCTATAAATATAGAGGAGCAACATTTTTCTACCCTAGGTAACATATAGGGTAGTGCCCTATTGTCCAAACTTCCCTCAACCCCATGAGCCCTCTATCTCAATTCCTTACCCTAGCAGCTCAAGCAGGGTAGGAAGATTATGCTAAGTGTCCTCGATTAGCACTACCCCTTATCTGGAGGGGCTGCATCCATGAGTCCAAGTTGTTCTTTGAAAATCAAGAACTTTCTATTTGATAATTCCTTGGTGAGAATATATGTAATCTTTTCACCTATCGATATGTGATGGAGCTTGACAACTCCTCTTTTCACCATGTCTCGAATGAAGTGATATCAAATCTCAATATGATTGGACTTGTGATGAAACACAAGAATTTATGCCAGATTAATTCCACTCTTGTTGACACAGTATATCACTATTGTATCTAGGACCTGCTCAAATATCTCCCCAAAGAACTTTCTTAACCAAACTGGCTCGCAACTAACCATGCTGGCAGAAATATATTCAGCTTCGACTGTGCTCAATGATACAGACTTTTGTTTCCTGCTCATCCGGGATATCATGGTAGATCCAAGGCTAAAACAACATCCAGATGTACTTTTCCTGTCAATAACATTTCCAGCCTAATTAGCATCAAAGTATCCATGAAGTTGAACATTTCCTATAGAATATCTCAAGCCAAGTGTGATCGACCCATGTAAATATCTCAATATGTGTATGGAAGATATCCAATGTGAGTGGTGGGTATCAATCATGAATTCTCTCAATGTGTTTACTACATAGCATATGTCTAGACAGGTCTTAACAAGGAACCTCACAGCCCCAATTAGTCGTTTGTATTGGGATGGATTTTGTAAGTTTGGTCCTACAGCATCTCCACATAACTTCTTAATGCTAATTTCCATTGGTGTAACCATGGATTTACATTCGGTCATTCCAAATATTTCCAACAAATTTACAACATATTTTCCTTGTGAAAGGAATATCTCACCAAGCTTTTGCCATACTTCAAGGCCCAAAAAGTAGTGCATGAGACCAAGGTCTTTCATATCAAACTTAGAGGTTTGCTTCCTCTTGCATTTTATCATCAAAGGCTCACTACCTGTTAAAAATAGATCGTCAACATATAAAACCAAAATCAATGGCATACCTTGGATAACCTTGAAGTAAAGGTTGGGATCGACATTGCTTCTTATGAATCCTAGCTTCACTAAGTAACTGGTAATACATGCATACCAAGCTTGGGGAGCTTGCTTCAATATTTACAATGCCTTATTCAACCTTCAAACATGTGTTCTTCAATATCCCACTTCAAATCCGTGTATTTTTTCAAGATATACCTCTTCCTGTAACATGCCATGAAGGAATGTGTCTTTAAATCCATCTGATTAAGACTGCATCCCTGACTTGCAGCAAGGGAAACTATAGAACATATGGTTGTATATTGAGCTATAGGTGCAAATATGTCATCATAATCTTCTCCCTCTTTCTGAGAGAAGCCTTGAGCCATGAACCTTGCTTTATATTTCTCAATGTTGTCATCAATTCCATGTTAGATTTTAAATATCCATTTTGAAGTCACAACAGACTACCCTTTTGGTCTAGGTACAATATCCCATACATCATTTTTCGTAATTGATTCATATTGTTTGGCCATAAAATCCTTCCAAACTTGTTCTTTTACTACTTCTTCGAATGTGGATGGTTCGTCGTGAATCATAGTACTCATAGCAGCAACATATCCCTGATACCTGCATGGTTGTTTCCTTTCTCTAAATGATCTGAGAATGGGGACATTTCTTTTAGTATCCTATAAAGTATCGTGGAGCCAAAGTGATCTCTTCTTAGAGGGAGGATCACTTGGAGGAGGATCTAATGGATCCATAACCTCTATGGGATCATCAACCATATCAGACTCGAGTACAAAAGAACCATCTAGAATATACCAATCATCATTCTCTTCCTTGGGAGGAGGAGTTGCAGGAAGATATCTTGCTTTTCCAAGAGATGCATCTTCATCAAATTTTATGTCCCTACTAATTTCAACCTTCCTCTAACAAGAAATAAATTCTATATGATTTAGAATTTTCACAATAACCCACAAACATAGATTTTCTGCCAGTAGTTTCTAGTTTTTTCCTTTTGTCTTTCAGCACATGAAAATATATTGGACATCCAAATATATGAATATGGTTGATATTAGGCCTAATGCTTATGAATATTTCTTCTAGAGCCTTTTTTCTAATGCTTGATTAGGCACCTTATTTTGAACGTATACAACAATAGATGTAGCTTTGACCCAAAGGAACTTTGGCACCTTTTGATTATAAAGCATATCATGGGCAACTTCTAATATAGACCTGTTCTTTCTTTCAACTAGACCATTCTATTCAGGAGTATATGGCACAATTTTTTTCTTCTTGATTCCATTTTTCTTGTAAAATTCTATGAATTATTTTGACATGTATTCTCCATTGTCGGACTTGGAGACTTTGATTCTATTTTTTTATTTTTTTTTTAATCAAGGATTTGAATTCCTTGAATGTTTCAAAAGCTTCATCCTTATGCTTAAGATAGTATATCCATGTCTTTATTGAGATGTTTTCAATAAATGTAATGTATTATAGATGACCACCAACAAAATGTACATGCATTGGATCACATATATCAGAATGAATGAGATGGAGGATGTCATTTGTCTTGTTCTTACTCGAGGGAAATGGTCCCCTTGTTTTCTTTCCACTTCACGACCTGGAAAAATTCCATCATGATGAGCTTGAACATCAAGAATCCTAGAGACCAATTTATTAATTTTTGGAAGTGTATCATAGTTAATATGAGCGAGTCTACAGTGCCATAATTCGCTCAAATGATTGGTATTGTGAACCAATGCAAGGAGAGACCTTCCAGTGACCCTATAGTGTCCTTCAAATATCGATCTTAGTGTGAAGGCATCGCTCATATGTGAATCAGTAGGCCAATTTAGAACTTTACCTATGATGAAGCCAACCCTTATCCCTTTATCTTCTAATGCAGATAAAGATACCAAATTCTTCATTAATCCTCGTAGATACATAACATCATGTAGCAGAACTGATTCCCCGAAATTTATTTGAAATTTGATGAACCCAAAACCTTTCACAGGATGAGTAGATTTGTCTCCAAGAATGATATTTAGCTTAGTCCTTTGTAACCAGATAAATGATGAGTGGCCCCACTATCAAGCAACCAACTGTCCCATGAATCTAGTGGAGAAGAACTAGTAAGAGCATAAATGAGAATGTATTCAGATTTATTTACAACATTACTTTCATACCTGGGAGCCCTTGGCTTCTTTTGAGGAGGATGATATTCTTCAGGGTCACTTGAGGAGTCTCTTCTTCTTTTATCATCTTTTCTATCACAGTCATTTCTTTAATTGTATTTTCTTCTTTTTTTATTGTAATTTCCTCTAGTGTTCTAGCGTGGCCTCTTTCCTTTCTCAGGACAGTCTTGTGCATAATGACCCTTCTTGTGACAATTTAAGCATTCAACATGAAATGTCAATTTGTCATTCCTCCTCTTTTTATTTTGAGAAGGAGGTTTCCTTGATGAACCTCCTCTTTTCTTCTTTCTTTTACCATCAATGATGTATGCAACAAGCTCTCCCTCTTCATGCTTTTGAATCCTTCCTCTTGCTATCATCCTAGATTATTCTTAAGTTCTTTTTACAATGATATCATCATATGACGAAAGGATATTGTTATTGATGACAGTAGTAATGAAGGTTTCCCAAATGGGGGGGAGACATCTAAGAGTCACAACTACTAGCTCCTTGTCAGGTACATTTTCTCCAAACCTTAGTAATTTATCTCTAAGGCAAGAGATCCTCATAATGTAGGATTGGAAAACTTCCCCTTTGTTCATCTTAACTTCCTTGAGTTGATCTTTCAAGGTGACGATCTCATTTAGGTTTTTGACTTCATACATGTCAATTATCGTTTCATACATATCTTTGGACTTTCTTAAATTCCCAACACAAGAAAGTAAATGATCTTGTAAACCATCAACTATAATTTTATTTGCTTTAGACTCACCTTTCTTGTACCTATTTTTGAGAGAATCAAAAGCATTTTCTGGAGGCTCGGGCATCCTTCCTTGAATGTATTCTAGCACATCATTATTGTCAGTTATGATCTCCAATCTAACTTTCCATGTAGCAGATTTTGATGCATCACCCAACTTTTCATGTTCCTTGAAGGTAGAGGATGACATCTTGACCTTGAATATGAAATCTGCTTTCTAAAGAAGAGGGATTCAAGGCTTGTGTTATCTTGGGATTTTCTTTCACCTTAGCTCTGATGCCATGTTAAATTTTCTAATTTTTTAATGCTATATCAGTTACTTTAGCCCAATTTATCTTTTCATTAACAATGCATCCACTTATTAGCAGTATAATCAATCATAAACATAACTGAAGAAATACCAATATATGAAGTGATAGAGAATACAACAACATAACCCTAAGAGGCATTAGATTGGCCCAAGACTAGGGAAAAACCCCACAAGGGGGAATCCCTTTCAAATCTTCTTCTCTAGTATATCCTCATAAAAATATTTCAACAATGAGTACAATGATCCCAATACATATGATTTTCAGCAGATAATAATAAAGTAGATCTATAGATCTAATATAACAGTAGAGAAACCCGGGTCTACCAGATCAATGAAGTTGACTGAAGCCAATATGAAAAAACCCTAGATCTGAACTGGGTCACCCTCATCATCATTGTCTACGAGTGACTAAAACTTATAAGTCGCTCTCACGAATATAATATGCAAGTGACTGTAACTACAGAGTCACTCCGAGGAGGTCTTTATGCATGCAGCTCTGGCACTAAACTACAAAGACCCAAAGTCACTCCCTTGCTGAGATGTGTGAGCAACCAACAAACCCAAAGTTGCACCCTTGCCAAGTTGTGCGAGTGACCGAGATGACAAGGTCACTCCAGGGCTAACTTGTGTGAGTGACTAGGGACTGGA
This sequence comes from Pinus taeda, assembly GCA_000404065.3. Classification (NCBI taxonomy): domain Eukaryota; kingdom Viridiplantae; phylum Streptophyta; class Pinopsida; order Pinales; family Pinaceae; genus Pinus; species Pinus taeda. Next base: position 2,825 of record APFE030363470.1, on the reverse strand, counting down.
ACCTTTTGATCTGCCTCTAAACCCAGAATCACTCTCACTGAACTGTCTCTGAGCAACCAGAGAGCCAGAGTCACTCTCTTGCCTACTATGTGCCTATGGTCAATGATAGAAAAACTTTTGTTTTATGCCAATGATCGAGATCCAGAAAATCCTAACCCAAAGAAAACCTTTCACCTATAATTTCAGAATCTATGCAACCTTCTACCGATGAACCTGTGTGAGCTAAAACAAAATAGAAGAATAGAAACATGTCTTGATCAAGTGACTTGAAATGATCTTGAGGTCACTTCCTTTTATAGGATTTCTTGAGGGTTTACTTGGGGTTGAATTTCACCTAAGTAGTTACCCAAGTGATTGGGTCAACCCATTCCATAATGAATAAATGAATAAAATAATTCAAAACTTAACTTCCACTTAACCAAATTGGGTAATATTTAGGTCAATTTTGGTCCTCTCGAAAGAGGAATTTTGGTCATATGAGCTATCCAATGTGGAATTTGAACCTAGTTACAAAATTAATAGGCAGGAGATCTTACCTTCCTCTTTCTTTTCACGATTCAGGTTTCTCATTTCATATAAATTTCTTCAAGTTTTGAGTGATTTAGGGATTTAGTTTTTTATCCTAACTCTAGGCACCCCAGTAATGCTGAAAAGTGCATTGGGCTATTAAAAATATAATCGTGGATAGCACTGCAGTGCACTATATCCCTTTAGTAGGGTGCATTGGGTGCATTTGAAAATTTTGTTTTGCTCATTTCACTCAAATTTATCTCGGATTTTTGCATGGGATTTATTCTAATGGTTTTTCTTGTCGTGTTTCACGTATCCATTGGAACAAAATGAATTTGATTTGGTGAGAAAGAGAACATGAAGACTAAGACATGGAAGCTTCCAATGATCCAACAACTATCCAGGCATTGAGAAGTTGTGGGATTCTCAAGTTCTTTTAGCTTCCTAGGATGAGAGCACAGTTCGAACTATTGGATTATCTTGTTAGGGCATGGTATGTCCAGGAACAATCCTTCAGGCATGGAGCACATATGCTTAGAATACATGTGGAATATATTTATTTCCTAACAAGTTTATCAAGAATAGGTGCTCTTATCTCGCTATCTGGTTTGAGAAGGGGTGGAGAGACTGTCAAGGATTATATTTCTACACATTGTAGACCTCAATCCAAACCAAGAAAATATGGGAAAATCAAGATTAAGGATGTGGTATGTTTTCTTCTCACGAGAATAATTTTCATCATTTCTAGATTGGTTGACAATGCTACCTTGCATTTGGCTAACAGGTCCCAAATGAAATATGCATTAGAGTACATAGAGTTGAAACTTCTCAATTGGAGAAAGGGGGTTTTAGCAGACATGAAGGAACAACTCACCAAGGAAAAAGATGGGTGATTGAAAAAAATTTGGTATGGTTCTATTTTGATCTCATTCACCTTGGATAAGATTCCATTACTCCATCCACAACATATCTCACTCGATCTTCTAGATCCTAGAGATCCATGGATGAGGTGATGGGTAGGCCTCATGTCTAGACATGTAGGTTTGTTTTCCATGATTTTAACACCTGTCTTATTTCACTAGATGTGTATGAAACTCATTATAGTTGAAGACTATCCATATTCTAGGATGGATTACCACAGAGATCCAAAGATTATGCTACCTGAAGGAGAGCAATGGAGTGGCATTGGTACAACAAAATCATTTTGATTGTTTTTTTATTTTTGAGTTTTACAATTTTTTGGTATTTTTCCTGCATCCAATACCAACTATCGATTTTTTACATGCAGACATTGGACCCATTCAATTAGTGAGTTTGTCCTATCTTGAACATGTTGGAGACCCACAATAGATAGAAGCTAGAGTACAGATTGTTGCAAGGGCACGTGAGGTATTACAGGATCTCAATGTGGTTAAGAATCTTGTAGAATTCATGTGACATGTTGAGGGATTGAGCTAGGGCATACCAGAGACTAGGGTTAATCAGATCCCTATGAGACTGCAATGCCATACTATTGGAGTGCCTGAACGCATTAGTCAACTACTATGCAAAGTAGCTTGTGCGGTTGTTTGTAACCATGAGAACCATCAAGATTAGTCTATTAGGAGGCTATACATTCATATTTTGACTACATGTATTTTTTATATGATAGGTTGTGTGGCCATCTGTGTCTCGGGCACATCTTTTTGTAAAACCATAATTTTATATATATACAACTATCTACCTATCGATGTTTCTTGTGTTCTATTATCTTATTCAATGTATGAAATGTGAATTGAGTTTTAATTTACATGTCACAAATTTTTATCTAAAACATGATTTTCCAATGAATCTATCAATTTGTTTAAACTTCTAGGAATGTATTGATATTGGATATAATCAAAATGTCTTTCTAGAAGGCGAACCCTTAAAACCATATGAAGCATAGTTGGACTTCTAACTAAATAGACATTAGTCAAGTGTAGTACTACAAGTTGTGAGTCAATTCTGACAACTATATGGTGGATACCATGAGAAATATCATCAGACAATAGCTTGATCACTATGCTATATTCAACAATGTTATTGGTAGAGCGACCGATACAAATACATTGTAAACTCACTAACTTGCCACTTGGAGCATATATAGCCCATGTTGCAGAGGAAAGGTTCTGATTTCTACGATTAGTGCCATCAGCATAACCAACATATGGTTGAAGGTGTTAGTGCTTGGAATTCACCTAGGCTGAGATAGACAAACTCTCAAGGCTACATCAAACCATTTCACCTCGTAGCTAGCCCTACGAGGTATGAGAAGGCTCTCTCGGGTCAGATTC
>APFE030363466.1:0-21688 GCA_000404065.3 Pinus taeda | reverse complement strand
TTCCTATAGATGCTATTTTTATGCCTATTCATGATGTGAATTATAGTATTCATTCCTATAGGAGAGGAAATGAAATACAAAAAGTCCTTTTCTTGGAAATATGGACGAATGGGGGTTAACTCCTAGGGAAGCACTTTATGAAGCTTCTCGAAATTTGATCGACTTATTTATTCACTTTTCCTGCCATGGAGAGGAACAGAACATTGATGGAATGAACAATAAAAAAGGGTCTAATATGTTTCCCTTCCCCCTTTTGCACGTATTGACTGATACGGGGGAAACAAAAGAAAAAATTGCATTTAAACTTATTTTTATTGACTAATTAGAGTTACCCCCCAAAACCTATAACTCCCTCAGAAGAAGCCAATATACAACATAATTTGACCCCTCTTAAATTACTAGTCGAGAAAGATCTAATGAGATTGAACCCTTCGGGGAAGGAACTGTTCCGAACAGGTATTGGAAGTTCTACAGAAAACTTTTTGGCAATTGATACATCACCCCAGGAATTAGTTTCGGGTTCATAAAAATTGGTTCAATTTCATCTCTTTCATTTCCTTTCCCAAGTTCTTTGTGGAGAGTCATGAAAGAATCTTTTGACAACTCTCTTTCGTGTGAAATATTCGAAAGCAAATATCTGACAAGATAGGTAATCTAGGGAGATAACCAATTGTCTTAAAGCAAACTACCTTCCCTAGATATATGAATAAAAGAAATGAAATATTTTTATATTCGACAATTAGATATAATTGGAAAGGACCTAAAGTTAAATATTCATCAATAGGCAATGCTGCCTCAATACCTAACCAAAGGGGTACTGCATTACTGATCGAGGATACTATTGTAGCTACTGGATGATGAAATGGATTTTGAAATTGATTCACATTCTCTAGAAAAGGCACTGTCAATGATTTCGCAGGTACTGAGCCCATTAAAATGACACCTAATAATTTGTTAGGTATTGTACGAAGTATTTGGAATATAGGGAAAAAGTACCATTCGGGCAATATCTCCAGAGTTGCAAATGGATTTGTTGGTTCACCCAATCATTGATGGTTCTAGAACCGCTAAACTATTGTACTATACTACTGGAAAAATAAATAAGATCATTGGGCCAGCGGGCTCTCCATAAAATTATGTCCCATACCTTTAGCTAATTTAGCCCTTAATACAGGTCATTTAGGTCAGGTTTTCTTTTGTATTGGAATTAATCTTTATGGATCTAGATCCCCCGAGACCGGACAATGCCAATTTTTATCATCCGGCTCGGAACAATAACTGGAGGAAGTATATATCAACTTATTTTTCCCGTGATAGGAAGAACAATTGGATAAAATAGGAACTAATAATGTCTTATCATTGGTCTTTATTATTCCAGTTAAATGCTCATGATACAAGTAAGCTTACAAATTTGATCATGATCAATATGCCTTTTGGACCATATTAGTCCTTTTAATTTGTGTTTATCACCACAAATAGAGCTCAAACATTTTTTAGTATATAGGGTATTGACTTGTTATTGATTTGACCTCTCTCCTTCCTTAGATCCCTCTCTCACTCCAAGAGTTCCCATCGAAATGGATGCATTCACACTATGAAAACGAGAAGTAAACATATAGTCCAATATTGAAGATATGAAATATCTGTCCCATTTATCCAGATCTGATGGAGCCCTTCCTGATTCGATTCGATCAGTAGAAAGATTCTCTTGAACGAACAAACTGACCAATGCCGTTTCCACCCAGGTTGCTTAAACTTCCTATTTCTGATAAGGAAATTGGGATAAGACACATTTTTATTAAAAATCTTTATTGGTAATCTGGAAATGAAAGTAATCTCATGGCATTAATCATAGTTAAGTCACACACTCCCATAATCCATCTTCTCCATCTAAGAATCTAATCCAATTATTTTTTTGTATTGGGTGAATAATACTCCAAAATTGAAATGAGAAATCTGAGGACCATATTTTCTATTTTCTATGGATTTTCCATTTTTGAACAAGAAATATTCTTGGAAATGATATATCACTGTCGGTACTTAGAACAATAAGTTATGAATAGTTATTTTCAATCTATTTTCCTCTCTTAAAGGACCTGGAATACCCTGATTATTGATCATTAGAAGTGCATTGGCATAAATACAACAATAAGAAGGGGTAATATGGAAGTGTGTAAACTATAAAAATGAGTCAAGGTAGATTGACTGACACTAGCATTTCCGTGTAATAATACTACCATAGGATCCTATTACATGAATAGCCTCAGGCACACTAGTCACAATTTTCATTGCCCAGTAACCAATTTGATCCCAAGGCAAAGAATAAACCATTTACACCGAAAGAGAGGAGATCATATTACGAGAATAGCCTCAGGCACAGCAGTCACAATTTTCACTGCTCAATAACCAATTTGATCCCAGGGAAAAGAATAACCAATTACACCGAAAGATAAGGTCAACACAGCCCAAAATTACACCTATGACCCAAGTTAATTCATGGGATTTTTTTGAATCCACTTGGTTGGATAAACACGGAATACTTGCATAATTATCATTAGGTAGAACCATCCATACTTTGCCCCATCGATGAATTGATCGGATTAACCAACCAAACTTAGCTTCGGTCATTTAGGTATTGAACGGAGGCAAAGGTTCTATAACAGTCAAGACGATAGTTAAAATGTCATTAGGCAAAACCCAGTTAGGCTACTGTACTTAAAAAAAGTAAGTAGGTGATCCCCCTAGACAATAAAATATATTGACATGGAATTACATTGAGTGCCAAATAAGAATAAAATTATCTATTGGTTTACTATTTTTTTTGGATATAGAAATAGAAATGATGTCATTGCTAATCAAACTAAGTGAAAAGTGATTTGATTCATTATTAACATTTTGTATAGATTAAATATTTGTTTAATTTTAAAATATTATTGTTATAAGTGAGAATAGTTGTGTTGAAATTATGTTGTTATTGATATAAGTAAGAAGAATTATGTTGAAATTATGAATCTTATTTGGGTTAAAGTAGATGTGGTCCAATATTTGATTCTCTCTTTCACTGATAAGTAATTAAAAGTAACAAAATCTTATATTTTAGCTTTCTAATCTTAGAAGATGTATATTTCTTACACTTTTTTAAAAATATTTCAATAAAAGATTTCAATATATTATTTTCAAAGAAACAAAAATCATAGATACTCATGTTGAAGAATATATACATTTTGCATCCTTTGCCCCCCAAAAACCATAGTAATAGGTATTTCTACTTTCTATCCAATATGGCAAAACCATTTCCAAAAGTGACTTGCTCCACTTTGAAAAATTATAGAGCTTTGACAAAATTTACATTCATGTGTAAAAGCTTATAACATGAAACTTGGAAATTCAATCTATACTGGCCATTAAACTCATATAGATAGACCTTCTTCTTTAGAATATAATTATACAAAATGAGGCTTAAATAAATTATTTGAATATTCATATTAATTTATTTATTTTAGCCACAACTTTATGTAGAAAACCCTTCTATAAATTAAATTATTTTGATATAGACTATTATAAATTATTTCAATGAGAACCATGGACATATCATGTATGGTTAAAACATTTCAAGTAGTCTCAATATATGTTTTGGTCAATTTTGCTTGAAATCTAGAAAATGTTGAATGAAATTGTAAATTTAAGCTATATGGTTTATGTAATCTACTTTATCAAAGGGATTTTCAAAACACTGAATCTATTTATGCATTAAAAATGCAATTTTAAAAATGAAAAATCATATTTGCAACAACTAACATAAACTTATCATAATCATTGATCTAACTAAACATTGAGAGTGATCTAGCTAAACCAATAAAATTTAAAAAAATATTTACACACATAAATATAAACATTTTTCTACTAAAGTATATATAAATTTTATAATAAAATATATCTATATTATTTATATGTGTAAATTTAAACATTTATCTACTTTAAAAATTATAAATTTATAAATAAAAATATATCTATATTAATTATACTAATTTTTTATTTTTAAAGTTTTAGACGTATTGGCGACATTTGATCTTCTGCGAGCTGCATAAATCTATGGTTATGGTTAAGATTTATCTATATTGAATTATAACTTTGAAACATACACACTCATTAGGTTATTCGGAGCATGAAACATACACACTCATTAGGTTATTCGGAGCAGGTAAAAAAATTATAAGGTTAGAATTATGAATAGTTCATTATGCTTTTCGTAGCAGGTAAAGAAATACAAAGATTTCAATTATGAAAAGCCATTAGTTAATTGGTTAAATATGTCCAAATATGTCCATTCGTGTTTCTTTTCGTTTTCAACGCGTGCATCCACAGTGCTAATCTGAGTAGGTAATGAATCATAAACTTCCACAAGTAGCTTAATGATATTGCTGAGGATTTTGAGACAAATAGTGCCATTGATGGCGATTGGATTTGAGAGAATCGTAAATCACTTGTACTCGATAATGCTATGAATCATATAAACTTTAAAGTAGTTATTTGAAACGGAAACTAATATTTACTATGATGAAATTAAAATGCCCTGTTGATATCATGGTGTCAGCTCATTTTCAGAGTTAGCCGACAACGGATAAGGCACGATTCCGATCCGTTGGATATAATATAAATCCTTTGAAAATTCATTACACAGTAACTATTTATATATGGTTCGTAAAAGTTGATGTTACGGTAGTATAAATTGTTTGAAAATTCATTACATAATAGTTATATAAATTAAATACCTAATAAAAGTGGATAAATATTTTATTTATCCATAATATTATTTGAATATTTTTATTATTAATTATAAAATAAATTAATGCATAAGTTAAATATATATGTAAAAAAAATTTTATTATAAACTTTTAATTTTTAGAGAAAAAAATTTATTTGAAAGAGATTATTATTAGGGTTAATATTATGTTTTATTAATATTGTGTGTCTAAAAAACTATAATTATGTAATTAATTTTTGTTTATATATTCTTAATTAATCAAATTAATTTAAATGTAAAATGATATAATTATTTTGAATAAATTTCATTTTTAATTTGGATATATATTATCAATTTTTCAAAATTTTTTATGGAAATGAAATCTTACCATCTACTTAATAATTATATAATTAAATTAAAATTAAAATACATCAAAATAATCCCAAATTAATTTCATATATCAATTTGTTATAAATCAATATATATATAGATTGATTTATAACAAATTGATATATAGAGAAGTTATATCGAAATATAGATTTCAGTTCAGTAAACATAAGGTACATATCTTAAAACTAATAATAAATTTATATTACATCTATTTTAGTTTAGGAAAATGTACCAAATCTCTTTTCTTGCAGAGTATTACTATTAAAATTATATTAAAAGGATCGAACTGGCTCATTCGAAAATTATATGGAAGATAATTTACGTTGATACATATAATAGACTACAGAAATTAATGAAAGTATTTGAGTTTGCTGTTAAATACTCTATCCATAATGTTTTTCGGTAACTGTCTAATCATGAAAACATTTTGTGAAAATATAGAAATCAATACAGAGGAATTACATTGAGGAAAACTATGGTTCCGTTTTGTGAAAAATATAGAAATCAATACATACGAATTAGATTGAGGAAAACTGTGGTTCCGCGTAGGCCATAGCCTTTCCGCATACAGTTTTGAGTGACATGCTACACACGGCTTCACATATAACATGGGAGAAAGTATTCGGAAATAAAGCAGGATTCTCGAATTTGAGTATTATTTTCACTTGCAAAATGATGCAAAGTTTTATTTTTTCAACACATTACAGTTCTCCCTTATTTTCGCTCAGACGTTGGATTGAATTAAACTCGGATTCACTGACTACGAATCCAACTTCCTCTTTCTGTGGCGATTCAAAATCCTTTTGAATAACTGAATGTTCATTCAACTGCCAAATATCATTGTCCCACAGAGACCCATAGAAATCCTCCGTAATCTCAGCATTGCCGTGAACAACATCCAAGCACATAATATCGGCCATTGAATCTCCGTCTATATAATTGTTGATGATGATTCCAAGTTCGTTCGGATAAATATGTTCTGCGAAGAAACCAAGCTCAGCAGGAACACTGTAGTAGTACGTCATGTCTCCTATCTCACACGCTGAGGTCGCTTCAAAATTTGATCCGTCTGCAGTTAATTCGCCTTGCGAACCCATCTGATCAGCACTGTCTTTCTCTTCTGGGGATTCAATTTTATTTTCTGCTTGTGCCTCCAACCCAATTTCATCTTCCCGGGCCTTTGTAACCACGTTCAGCTCATTCACAGCATCTGTATCTTCTGGATTACTGTTATAAGCATCCAAATTATCAATCTCGTCGAGCAAGGCCATGAGATCACTGTCTTGCGTCAATGCTAGTCCGCTATTCATTCGCTTCGTGTCTGGCAGAGCCAACCCGCCATACCAATAGTCCTCTCTCGCTCGCTTATTCTGACAAACACGTAGTTAATATCACAGTAACATATAACACCATCTCTTGTTAAACGTATAAACGAAAAACGTATTTAGAAACATAACATTACCCCTACCAATTAAAAACTTAACCAAATAACCAGAATTAATGATGAGCAAAACATGCACATTACTATAGAGGATTCATAATACTGTTGGTGGGAATTTTTAAAAAATAGTTGTATTGAATGAGGGTGAGTTATATAGAAGTTTAATAGAGGGTTTGTTTTATGGTTAGATTAAGAAATATTTAATGTCTAAACAGTATTAGAAATTGAGAGATGAGTTGAGAAAGATTTCACAACACAACAGAAATTACACTATAATATTATTCATCACAACAGTTATATATATATATATCACCTAATACACTAATTAACTCCAACTCACTCTATAGGAATCAACACCTTCTAGACTGATTCCTAGGGAATTACAATGGCAACTACACATGACATGGAAGCATTACTTTTGACAAATAGCTCAATGAAAGACTTAAACATTGCTAGATGGAACTTCTTTTCTTCGCCTCCCTCCTTGGTACTTGTCAAAAAAATGTAAACGACCTTTGTACATTCACTTGCATATCATTTTCCAAAATAGAAAATGAGAGATAAAAACAAATGAATAATTTGTTTTATTTCTTATCATTCAACCATATCTTCAAAATGAAATCCATAGAGGAAACATCCCCAAGCAACGTTATCAACTATATTTTAATATTTTGGCCAATTTGTTCCTTCTAATTCTATCACTCTCGATAAATATGTGTATTTGTATCCAAACATGCTATTTCTTCTCAATCCCTTTGAAGGATTAAGAACTATATACCAACTAGCCTTTTGTAGACTCGTAGGTAGAATGAAATTCAATCAAAGAATAAAATCAATGAAATTCAAATAATTTATCATTTTTACTATAATAAAGACTTTACATACATATAGGAATTTAATAAACTCAATTTCATTATGTTAGTGGCTCAAACGTGTGGCAATGTTTTGTTAGTTGGAAAGTGTGAGGGCATCGAGTTGGATGAGTGCCCATGACGACCCACCAACTCGTGGAGAGTTGATAAATCGAATTCAGGTGACAAGCGTGTTAAACCGAATGCACATGGGCGAGTCAGAGGCATGCACACATAATCAAGGGGCGAGTCACTCGAACGCATTTAACAAAAAATGTGTGATGGAAAAAGTGGGCGCTTGTCAAACACAATAGGCGGATGAACATGCAGATGTGCAGATGGGCATGCACATGACCGTGCGAACGGGTGTGCGAGCAGGCATGCACACGAGGGTAATGATGGGCATGTGGACACAACGTGTGAATGGATAGGTCGGCTCGGGTGTGCGGATGTGTAGGCTGACCCAAGTGGAAGTGAACAAACATGACCCTTGGACAAGTTGCATGGGTGTAAGGTGTATATATTGGACAGTGGCCATTTATTCAAAGCAACCGAGGAGCTCAACTAAAAGAGGAGTTCGACAAAAAACAAAGAGATGTGAATTACATAGGCATGATCTTAGCAAGGTTCGTTGACCACATGAGGAAAAGGAAAATCCAATAAGGGAAAACCAAAGTGTAGGAGGCCAAGTTTATGCAGGCAGACAACATTCAGTGAGGACTTTGTTTCTCCAGGTAGTGAAGGAAGAGTTTCGCACGTAGAACGCACCGGAAAGCTAGGTACATGTCAAGTTTCCATAGGCAGCGCTGAGCACTTGAGTAGATTTGGGCAACTAAATTTTGGGGTTTCTCTGGAGAGTACCAACACTATGGTTGGGCAGGAATTGGGAAGATTTTTACTTGTACACCTAGCTTGGAGGCATGTCACATTTGTTAAGCTTTTAGAGGGAAGTGCATAACATTAAGGTGTGACTCGCCCATTGTAACAATATTTGTATCTTTCAATATTATAACAATTCGGGGCAAGCTTATTTTGGGAGTTGCCTCCTCCCAAGTAAATCTTGTCTACATTGTTTTGGACTGTTGTATTTGTTGTTTCCATTGTGTATCTAAATGAAGTTGATGTTGTTTCTGCTACATAATAAAAGAAGTGAACACTTAACAAGAATTAACTAAGTTTTGGAAAGTTGTAGTCCGAAAACTTAAGTAGTTAAAAGGAAAAAAGCTAGTTGGTCTTGCACGAGTTGTTAGTTAAGAAGGTTGGGAAGTCGCCTTAAGAGGTGGGGTCATGAAAAATGGTATCAAAGCCTTATTTGGGAAAACCAGTAATAGAGATACATCTTCCCACTTCATGGTTTGATGTTATCAGAGCCCATTTTTGCAGAGAGTCGGCTAGGAGAAGATGGTTGCAGTGTGACATAGTTTGGCAGGGGCAAGTTGACGAGGTCAGGGAAAAATCTTAACAATGGGAGAATACAAAGATACCTTGTGCATTTGGGCAACAAGGATCATTGGTTGTTTCAAAATTGTTGCAAAACTTTTCTCGGAAATATGTGACCTTACAGCAAAAGGTGCAGATGCTTGTGGCAAGGGTGGAACACGATAGAATTTGTGATGGATGAGTCATGCCTAGCTAAATGGAGAATTGGCTAAATGCCCATCATGACTCGTGGACAAAATGAAGGAAGGGCACACTAAACCAAAGTAAAGGAAACATGACATACTTGGTTATACTTCTTCATTACAATTTCATTGAGGCCAAAAGGAAATCTTGGGAAGACCTTTAGTTGGGAAGACAATGATGAAGGAAGGTACCCGCGATGCGATATGAGGGTAGAGTGATTGAGGGAACTAACCTGGAAAAAGGTAATGATGTGATGACAGATGTTATGTTGAGTCTACTAGAGTGGATGAGTTGGGTAGCCGAAGTGATGGACATCGAGTTGAAGGGAGCATGACAAACTTCATGCAGTGGCATCAAGTAGGAGCACTTGCAGAGATTTTGTGTATGGGCATCAAGGAGAAATGACAAGGTAAGGATGTTGGGCACAATGGACTTGCCAATGCCACATGATGACTTGAGATAGTTGCAGTCGATGAAGACTTCATACTATGGTGGTATTGGAGTATTTAGTTCATTAAGGAGGTAAGGTCAGTTTGATACTTGAATTTGAAGCGGTATGGGATGCATATGTTGGGTATAATATGAGGTATGTTCATGAGGAGTGACTTGTTGAATGTGATAGAGACGAGACACCGTGGAGTTGGATGGAGATGCAACGATGAAGGTACCTTGTTGGGAGCACTTAGGCATGTGTTTTCATGGGCATGGAGGTCGATTGATCTATGGCAATGGGAAGCACATGGACGCAATGATGAAGCAAGTATAAACTTACCATTTTGAAAACATTGGTGAGAAATATATCGTATATGGCACATTGAGCATTGGATTGATGGGAGGAGTTCTTGATTGAATTGAGGATGTGAATAATGTCGGAGAAATGAATAATGAAGGCATGCGAAGGTGAATTCTCATGGTGTGGGTGCAATGGTTGGATTAGCTACCCAACTAGTTCGATTCATGGGGGTGTGCAAGTGCAAAGATACATGGAAGAGTTGAGTTGGAGTATTATAACAGTAGTGCACATGATCACGATACGTGGTGGATTGGAATGATATGAGTTTTGATCGCAGCACGCAACCAAATTAGAGGGAGAATCCTTCTACATGGTGAGGTATTATGGAGGATTGCGACGAGTTGTGACCAATGACATTGGATTGAGAAGTTTTACCCACATATATTCATGATCCTTGGTGGAGGTTCATGCAATGGAGAGTAGGGAGTTCATGCAGCATGAGCATATGATGTTGGAACTACTGACACTTTGTGACATTTGGTCTTGATGATGGAGATTTCTGAGATGGTGTTGTTGAGGGTGAAAACCTTTCTATAGTGGGGGAGGATGTTAGGGCCCTCGAGTTGGATGATCACCCATGATGAACCACCAACTTGTCAAGAGTCGAAAAACTGAACTCAAGCAACGGGTGTGTTTAACTGAACACACATAAGCATGTCAGAGGAACACATGCACATAACCGAGGGGCAAGTCACATGGGTGCGTTTAACCAAAATGTGCAATGGGAAAGGCGTGCGCTCACCCAACACAATGGGCGTGATGTGTGCAGGTGTCCGGATAGGTACGCAGATGAGTGTGTGGGCATGTCTGTAGACGGGCATGCAGACGAATGTGTGGATGGGTGTGAAAATGGGCATGTAGATGAGTGTTCATACAGGCATGCAGACACAACGTGCGTATGGATAGGTTGGTTGGGTTGTGCAGATGTGCAAGTTGACGCAAGTGGAAGTGACCAGACATGACCCTTGGATAAGTCGCATGGGTGGAAGGTGTATATATTGGACAATAGCCATTCGTTCAAGGCAACCAAGGAGCTCAGCCAAAAGAGGAGTTTGACCGAAAACAAATAGATGTGAATTACAGAGGCAAGACCATAGCAAGAATTGCTAAACACAGGAGGAAGAGGAAAATTAGTGAATTCATAACTGAAGTGCAGGGGCGAGCTTCCGCAGGGAGGCTGAGTTCCGTATATAGTGCATTTCCACAGACTAGGTTTCTGTACGTAGTGAAGGTCGAGTTTTTGCAAGAAGAACGCAGAGGAAAACTAGGTACAAACCGAGTTTTTGTAGGGAAGATCAAGCACTTAGGAGAATATGGATAGCCAAGTTTTACGGTTTCTCTGTAGTGTGCCAACACTATGGTTGGGCACGAATTGGGAATATTTTTACTTGGGTGCCTAGCTTGGAGGTAGGGTATGTTTTTCAAAATTTTGGAGGGTATTGCACAACATTAAGGTGTGAGTATCCCGTTGTAACAATATTTGTTCTTTTTAAGATTATAATAGTTCAGGGCAAGCTTCTTTGGGGATTTTCCCTCTCCCATGTAAATCTTGTCTACATTGTTTGCCACAAGCAAGGCAAAAGAAGAATTATAGTGGAATTCAATATCCAACAACATGACAAAGTTGATGATCAATAGTAGAACTATCTATGGGATCCAGGAGGACGTGAGAAACAACAACTCATGGTCAGGAGACCATGAATGTTTTTTTCAATCTTGGGAGCCTGATGTAAGAGCATTAGAGTTTCCAAGTCATTAAGTTTTTTGGAGATTCAACATGGAAAAGGAATTTTATTTCCTTAGTGTAAATAATTTTAATTTCTTTATTTCTTAAAGAACCATCGATATCGACAAGATTTTTAAGAAGTAAATCTACCTTTTTAGTTATCAACAATTTAGGAAATAAATCATGAGAGGTTGTAGGAGAAAATGTCCTGGTAGACATTAGCAAGTTGATCGGATAAGAAAAAGTTTAGAAATATTAGAAACTATTGGGAGTGCTTTTAGGATTTAGAAAAGCTATGGATAGGCAAGATTTTGTCAATAAGGAAAAAACGTGTCTACCTTGAAACATATGAGTGATTTGTGGTTTGATTTATGGATTTAGGGAAATTTATTTTGTTTGGATATGTTATTATAAATATTGTAAGCCTAAGGGGAAAAATAATGGTCAAATGAATGTGAAATCGGGCCATAGAGAGTGAATAGAGATCATGAATGCCTCTGAGAATATGTAAGTACAAACCTATTTTAATGAAAGAGAGTTCATGCATAATTGTGAATTTAAGAATTCTATGTGAAGTGTGATCTAATTATTTCATTTCAAAGAAAGCATGGAAACAAGTTTTCTGATTGAGATATAAATACCATACAATAAACTTTGGATCATTGAATTAGCAAAAAATTGTGGATCATTAGTTTTGTGACTACTAAAAAAGATATCATTGTTTGTTATTCTTAAGATTGCATGTTTGTGGAAGTGAACATAAAAGGAAAAGTCAAATTTTCCTACATCAACTTCCTTAAAAATTAAAGGGGCATGATGATGAACTTGCATTGTAATTTATATTCAACCTAAAGAATCCAAGCGACCAAGGGTTTGTGAGAACAATGGGAGGATTGGAAATATATTTCAATGAAAGTGGTATAAAAAAGATCACCATTTTACCTACAATAGTGGATTGGGACAAAGGATCAAGAAATGAGATAGTTAGTGCCATGAAATTCTACTCTTTGCAAGGTGAAGCACCATTGGAAGACTATGATGGTAGAAGGGATGTGCAGATATTAGAGTAGAATGTAGAAAAATAGTTAGAAAAGCATGAGGAGCGGGAAATGGAGCAGCAAGTAGAGTAGACAAACATATATACATGGTAGCCAATGACATCGCACCAACAGAGGCAAATGGAGGGTTGTCGGGAGGAAAAGTATTGAGTTGCTCAGGGGTGAGAAAGAATTCCAGCAGGGGGAAGATGATAGGACCACAAATTGTATATTTTATTAGGCCCATTTGATTATTTCTATAAACCTATAATATGAAATTGACCACATTACTTGAAATTATGGATTGTAGTATTAACAATTCCGTAGGAATTTGATTCATCCTTTCTTAGTATGTGACAAATATTATTTATTTTGTAGAATATAGAGAGAATATTGAGTAAATTCTGAATGAGACAATATACAGACTTTCTCTCTGCCACAATATGGACTAAGGTTAGATAATAAATGAACAAGATATTACTAAATTATCGAACAAATTTTTGAGATATAGTGATTGAGAAAATCTACGAATGTGTTTCCTGTCATTGAATAAATATTCCTACTATTGGGAACTAGATCCACTTTTTGAGGGATTTTGGAGCAGAAAGTTTCCTCATTTCAATGAGGATGCTTCCATATCAGTTTTTATAAGTATAAATTTGAATTAGCCTCTAGGGGCATGTATTTCTTAGTCTTCTTTGAGGAGAAAACTTGTTATTTGGCAAATGTCCTTTCATTTCTAGCAGAGATATACTTAGATCGACTCCAATAATAAAGTTTGGTGCATTTTTTTGCTTCTAAAGCTTTGTTTCCTTCATAAGAATCTAAGTATCCTTGGGCTTGGCCATATCACTAGCCTCAAAGCCCTGTTGTACAATTTCTTTATTTTATTTGAATTTCTTTTTCACTTAGATATCTTATTTTTGTATTTAGTATTCATGTTTCCTTTATTGTAGGTTATATTGGTTAAATGATTTAAATGTTGTTTTGCAGGTTATTTATGGAGTCATAAGCATGATGCATCCTTGTAACACATTTTCAAGGTCATATCCATTATTGAGCTACTTGGGTTGGTTTATTAGTTCATAATTCTGGAAGTCTCTTATCACGAAATAATAGTAATTTTATGTTTAATTTTAGAACATTTTAATGAATATTTTTTTATAATTTTCCACTTGTATTGAGTCTTAAAAAAAATCAAATTAATAACAAAATTTATCCCACATCATTTTCACCTAATCAAGCTAAGAACTGGTAGGTTAACTAGCTCACAGATTCTTGAATTTCTCGTCTTTAGAGTAGTAATTTTATGCTATTTTTTGCACATGTTAACAATGGTATTTTTGAGATATTCCACTTGGGTTGGAGTCTTAGGATATCCTAATTGATAAAAAAAAATATCACATCTCATCTTCATTTAGTTTCTTTGTCATTCGGTGAGATAACTTGGAGGATGAACTAGCTCGTAGACTACGTATTTTAATCTTTTCATGTATTAAAAAAATCATAATATATCTTGTTTGTAGGTTTTACTATGGGTTTGAAGGGCAGATAATTTTCTTTTAAATTCCTTATCCTACAACTATTGCCTTCCTTTCTACCTCAACAACTAATCCAAAACATTGCCCACTGAGAGTACATTTATGGGTTCTTGAAGGCCACTATGGGCATTAATACTTGTGCAAGATGGGCCCCTGAAGGGTAATAATCTTGGAAAAGACCTCATACAAACTTCTTCTACCCTCAATCATTTTATCCTACCTTCAAATCGCCCTTTACACCCTGAGAATGCTCACGGATCCAATCTTGTAGCACTCCTATAGCAATTTCGTAACATCATATAACAATGTGTAAAATTGACCAAATTTTTCCTTGAAGCTTAATTTTTTCCTTCTGTCCTTGAATAATCCCCCATCGTCTCTTAAAATATCATTGATGAAGACTAAGACCACTTACGGCTTGGCTTTTTACCCTTAGAACACATCTCAACAATTAGGGTTAGTGGACATATGTATTAATTGGATAACATGATAATGATTTTCTTGATTTCCACATGAATTATCTAATGAATTCCATTAATGGATCTAACCTTTCTGGAATGCAGTGACTGATTACATGCTATTTCCTTCATGGAAGTTAGATTAGTTTGCTTTCTTTATTCTTAAGTTAGGGTTTCTATTTTAAGAACTATTATTTCCATTCTGTAGACTATGTTTCCTTTCAATGCAACATTTACATTCCGCAAGTAGCTTAATACTTACATTTTTGCAAGTAGTATAACCCTTACATTTCTGCAAATAGGGTTAAATTTACATTTGAGCAAGCTATATTTCCATTTCATGCAAATAGAGTAACAATTCCATTTTCTGCAGTTAGTTTAGGCTTTGCTTTCATAATATTCACTTCATTGCATTAGATCAACTAAGGAAGGACACATTGGATGTTGCACATATAGTGTCGACACCTCTAAAGTTGATATGAGCCCTAGGTTGATAATTTAAGTTCGTATCCTAGGGAGTTGGAACATTCTTGTTGCAAACCGGGGCTTATCAACCACAACCCTTTTCCTATTTGTTCTTATTATGGAAAGGTATGTATATGCATGTGATTCATGAGTAGTGCTATGGAATTCATACATTTTCCAATAATTTTACATAATCATAGTCTTACTTGTAAGTTGTAGGTTATTTTATAATGTATGCATATTTCAATAAGTTAAATTGGTGTGAATGTTTTGTATTTTCAAGGAAAATATTAAGTGAATCTAAGCATTACATATGGTCATGACAAAGTCATAATGCTTCTTTTGCAATAATGCATTCTTATTATCAAACAATGAAATTATATTAAATTAGTAACTTTTATAAGGAACTGTTGTTATCGTGATCTAATTTATTTAAATCATTCAAGAATTTATAGTTATGCTCATGCATGGTTAAATAGATATCTACTTCCATAGAAATTCATATTTCTTTCTTACTATTTTAATATGCATAAAATCCTATAATTACTTATACATAACTTCAATCATATAAGGATACTAATTTGTTACTGAGCGTTGATAACAAATATTGATAGCGGTTTAGAAGAAAATTTTTAATTCAAAATAACATATCGAAATTGAAGCAAGATATTTCCACCATTAAATGTGAGCATGAACTACCTATCAAATTATTTGCAACTTTAGCAATAATATTAAACAAAAATACAATTATGCATACTTCAATAAACTTATTGCAATATACCTTGAGAGATAAGTCCAATAATTTCTTATCTATTTCATATGAAATATGTTAGTATTGCAATTACCAAGAATGATGCCATGAAATGATAATTCACTAAAGGATAGTGAAATATATTGAATATATGATTCCACCAAAATATCATAAATTTAAGTGACATTTAGAGTAATTACATGACATGATACAATCAATTGTTACCCATTATGATCATACTAAGCATCCCTATAATTTGTTAATGAGCACTTAACAATACCTGGCATATGACTCGTTGTCTTATTTCTTTTTATTAACATTCAAGAGTGTTCTTTAATTCCTTTTAAATAATCTAGCATTCTATTGACAACATCAATGACATCCCTTGCCTTCCTACACTGTTTACTATCACATTGTTTTCATTATTGACAAAACAATGTGTGCATTCATTCATTTACAAACACTTTAAGAAATGCATTACAATTCCAAACATTGAACGCAACATTAAATCTTATCGTGAAAGTATGGATACAAGGACTGGTAGTCAAAACTATTCCACACTATCACCATTTACTATGAGTGTTCAAGGTTATCGCTAATTTAATCAAATGCAACATAATTTCTAACTGCCTTTTATCAACATAAGGACTCAATTCCATTTGCACTATTATTCTTCAAAATATTCATTAGCACTATTATGCATTTCTTATTAATTGTAGTCTAATGCATACATTGCAATGTAATATCATTAGTATCATACTTAAGCTTCACCCAATAGCAATACCGCCAACTCCTTCTCGTTCTTATGTAACCCAAGAGGTTCTAATGTTGTAACCTGTGTTATGATACCACTTGTAACATCCCTCAGTAGATCTCTTAGAAAATACACAAGTTTAAAATATTTTACAATATTTACTAGCATGTAGCATCCCACGAATGGCTTATCACATACCCTTTAACTAATCACCAAATGATATAGTCACCATCATTAAGTGAAGTAACAACAAAAATGGAATATTTATTTGTGTAAAGGAATAATTGTTTATGCAATTTGTTAACATAATGCATTCTACTACAAATTTGCATCGTTAACATTGTTCAATTAATAAAGGCTTATAAAAACCATGAGAAATGATATATTTTCCAACATTATGCAAGGTGAGAATATCATTAAGATAATAAATTAGGCAACCACATAAATCAACATTGATATTACCTTGGAAATCCCTAAGGGAAAAAACAACAAATGTTTTTCTTTATTAAAAATGTTTCATGAGGGAGTTTGTCCCTCTCTTGATGGAAATAAGGGATTAAATTTCTTGTCCATCGTTGATATTTTACAAAATAAACATACACTTCCATTCAAATATTATTACCTATAGAGCCATACATTAGACATGTATTCATGTTTCTAAAACACATTACCCAATAGTTCTTAGAGTACAATATCCTTGTGACATGACTATTTACTGCAGTGACCTTCTTTCCCATCTTGCATCATCATTTTCAATTCATCACAAGTTAGCAATATATTTGAGTAAACAAAGTTTCCTATTGTAAAACTGCATCCAACATTTTATCACTCTACATGTAATAATAGTTATTAATAATGACCTCCTCCTACAATAGTGTTATTCATAAACCATCGTTCAATTGTTGCAAAAGGGATTAGTTTAAAAATCATCACTCAATCCCTAGTAAGTCATGATTTCATCCATGCAACCACTATCGGCGGCAAAACTCTATCGTCATGAATACTTGAAATATCAAATTCTCAAAACCCAAAATATTATGGATTTTTGTTTTAAACATAATGTAAGAGAATTGATATCCCTCTATATCAAAGATTTAATCAATACTATTTATCGTTTTCATGTTATAATTACTAATAACTTCTATGGTTTTTATATATTTGCATGAAAACACTTTCTTACACATACAATAATAAAAAGTAAAATCCATAGCCACAACTAACATTTTTATTTATAATTGCATTATAGAATTAAGAACCATAACTATCATTGCATTTCTCATATGCAATACGATAATTAATATTGCAAAACATACTATTATTGTATTTAACAAATGCAAAACCATTGCAACGAATTCACAAAACCTTGGTATTACTCCTCTTGTTGTAAAACCATGAGTGTCAAAACACAAAACCATATTTATAAACTTGAACTATGTCTATTCCTTTTTTATCGATGTAATAACATATGAAAATAATATAAAACACAATTATCCTTTTTTTGTATGTTTCAAATACATGATACGAATGCATACCATTATATAAGTAGGTCTATTTATCCATATTTTAAATCCATTCAAGTTATAAAATCATGGTTATTTATGCAAATCCTATGCATCGATAAAACCACATCTATATTGTGAATGCAAAAATTAGATGTATTATGTTTTGTGCATATAAGAAGTCCTTAATATCTATTTTAGTTGTTATAGATCATTCAGACATCCATTTGATTATCTTTGACCACAATCTATTTAAATCAAATATTATGGATTTATTGTAATCATCATAACTCTAAGCTCATAACACTTGGAGTCATATGGTGCCATAAATATGATAGCGATTATAAGCTTCATCCTGATACGCTACAAGCTCCATGTGACCACTATTATTTAGCAATTATCACCATTGCATTGAAGACAATAAATATCATGTGTACAAGGGAGAATAATAGGGACCAAAATTACCACTAGTAAAAGTAAAAAATTGAAAGAGTGAGCTCACCTAAAGAGACACACCTTGCTCATAATGGAAATAGCTTGGCACAATGAAAGATACAGATATTTCATTACAAATTAATATAAAAGAAACATTTCTACAGACCCTTCGAAAATATCAAATGGAAACATCAAGAATCTTTCCTCAACCTCGAGAAATAGACTTTCTAAGACACTTTCCATACCTCAAAGTGATGTTGTAGCTAAATCTAGCACCCTATGGCACAAGTGTTGTAGGGGAGATAGAAAGCCTCCTAGAGACAACCTCTGGGTTGATTGTAGACCAATGCCTAGGACGTCTTAAACAAAGGAGTGCATGAAAGGTTATATGTGAGGGGTTTGTAGCACTCCAATTGTCACGTAAAAAGGTAATAGGAGGGGCTTTGTTCAATAGGCCTTCATTAAGGTAGAATCTGTTAGGATATTCCAACACATAGGAAATAATTAAGTATAACTTGGTCTAGTATAGAGTTAGGTAAAGTGTGTTTCTTTACTATGTACTTTTGTAACTTACAATCCGATGATCACGATATCTAGTGATCTGACGGTTCATTCTCTCCTCAGTTTTAACAACAATTGATCCGTGGCTTAACACCCGATTGGTCCATGATCTCTATTTAAAGAGCATGGAGGGTCATTTGTAGGTTAACTGTTCATGAGAGAAGCTTAAGTAAAATTTCATTTTTTTATTAATAAATTGCCTGAAGTGGCAGTTGGCTCAGGCCGTGGACTGTTTCCCTCTTTGAGTGTTTTAACCACATCAAAAATATTGGTGTATTGATCTTTGATCTGTTTGTGAGTGGTGTCCTTTGGTGTTCTATCTGAGGAACCTACCCTGTAAATTCCTACATGGTATCAGAGCTATTTGAGGGCCGCATCCTTTGGTGATCCAAATCTGAAGCCGGTAGAACTGCATCTGACTGTCATTTCCTAGATCTGATGTTTCTGACTACTTTCGGGACGAGAGGACTGCTCTGTTGTGTTAGGAGCATCTGTTCTCGTGAGGAACCCCTTTTGTTTCACACAAGAAGGTTTTTGGTAGCCCTAGCTATGTAATTTTTAAGATCTGGAGGTATACAGTGTTTATTTGCAGTTTCTAGTTATTTTCTCTCTGTTTATTATTTTGGTTTATTTAGCTTCTTTTTATTACCGGATCTATACCTTTCATTTCTGCGTATACTCTTTGCCTTGTGACTCTGTGCGATCTGGGCAAATCAGAATCAGAGATGAAGGATTTTTCTCATGCGTATGCTCCTTTCCGCTGCGCCTTAATGTGATCTTGGAAAATCAAAAACATTGAGGAAAATATTTAGTTTCCGGGTAAAGCTAACTTCAAGCCGTAAGGGTTTGTTTTTTTTGTATGTCTGTGCTGGGTTTTGTGTTTTTTGTTTTGTAGGGAAAAAGAGCTTTCTCAAGCAAGCACGCAACCCAAAGCTTCAGTGACCAAAAAAACAAAGCGCCCCCCCCCCCCCCTCTCTTTCAAACTTTTAGTTTAGCTCACTTGGTTCAAAGCTAGTTTATGAGAGTAGAGGTCTTGAGTTCAAGTCTCCTTTTTTTTGGAAAGGGGGCATTTTTTATTTCCACACATTCCCGCACTTCGTCGGCGCCCTCATCAACTTTTCTTCAAAAAGCCATAACTTCTTCATCTGGAAGCCGTTTTCAAAGCCGTTTTTTTTTAACCAGCCTAATTTTTCGAGATCTTTCCATTGGAACACTTAGTTTCAGCATATATAGCTTCAGTTTCTGTTAAAATGGAAATTCCATGCCAAGTTATTCTTGACAGCACCAACTACTTCCAATGGTGGTCCTACATTGTTGATTTACTTAGAAGTAAAGGTCTTTACAGAATAGCCTCAAGCCAAGAAACCAAACCAAAAGACGAAGATAAGGCAGCTAAATGGAAAAATAGACAAGATCAAGCACGTGAGTTGATATGGATGTCTATCTCTCCCGATCTTAGATTCCATATTGCAGAAATTGATACTCCTGATAAAGCAATGGAGCAACTTACTAAAGTTTTTGGAATAAAAAATGAACTTAGAGCCCATCAAGTTGAAAATGAGTTGCTTACATTGGACCCCAATAATTTTTCTTGCATTGAAGATTTTTTGTCCAAGTTCAAGACCCTTAGACTTCTCTTGGAAGGTGTTAAGGTTGAGAAAGAAGATAATAGCCTTATCTATTCCATTCTTACTAAGTTGGGACCAGCCTACTCTGTGTTTGTTTCCACCTTCCATTCTACAAGAGAAGCCTTCATTTCTCAAGGACAAGCCTACAAGTCCCGTTCCTTTGATTCTTTTTGTGATTCTTTAATAAGAGAACAAGAAAAACTCTTACACCTTGGTCTTCTTAATCTTGGAAACTCTTCTAAGAAAGCATTAGCCGCCCAACAACAACCAAATTCAAAGCATCCTAAGAAGTCGTATCCTAAAAGGAATGGTCCTAAACCAAACAAGGGTCCTAAGCAATTTTAGCCTCAAAATGAAAAATCATTTCACTAGAATGATAAGGCAAATAAAAACAAAGGGAAGAAGACTGATAGACATTGCTACTTTTGTAATTGAGATGGCCACTTAGAATCCAAATGCTTTAAGAAGATGGAAGCCTTGGAAGCAGCAATGAAGAAGCATAACATCCATTTGGAGCACTCTTCAACTTCAACTTCCTTTTTAGGAATGGCACATTCTGCATGTGGTTGTCAAGCATCTCGGTCTAGCTATGCACTAAATGTATCTTCTTCCTCTCATTCTCATGAGTGGCTCATTGATTCTGGAGCTTCTTATCACATGGCCAAAAACAAAGCCATGTTTCTTCTTTAAATGATTGTAACACCAAAAATATATATGTTGGTGATGATAGATCTCTTAGTGTTGTAGGGACTGGAACTGTTCATATAGACAATGGTCAATTTAATGATGTATTATATGTTCCAACCTTATCCTGCAACCTTCTATCTGTATATCAGATAACTCATTCACGTGAAGGTAAAATCGTTGAATTTTCACCTCACGATGTTGTAATTAAGGAACTAAGAGATCCTAGACAGATTTTAGCTACTGGCACTGCTGATGATTCTACAAGGTTGTATAAGTTTCACAACTTTGGGTCATCAAATCTTCC
>APFE030363464.1:122114-140610 GCA_000404065.3 Pinus taeda | reverse complement strand
AAACCATTATGGCCATGCTGTCCATTTTCTCCCCAGGAATGCCTCCTGCTGTACATTATGATTTTGCCACTTTTATTGTCAATAAGATTCATGAGCAATTAATGAATCTGGAGAGGGAAAAGGTGTTTAAATACACCAGGTACATATATCATTTATTATTGTTCTATCAGCCTGATGCCTTCCCTGTCACTCTCAAAAAGCTAGATGCCCAGGGAAGCCCAAGGTCGGTTGTGTTTTGGTCTTCAGTTTTCCATCTTCTGCCTTATTCACCTTACACCTACTGTGAATTCATTGATCTTTTCATTCATCCAGCTATGACCTTGTTGTTGGGTGTCCCTCCTCCCAGATTGACAGAGGAAATGCAGAGAATTATTCAACTCTCAAAGGCCTACAACATTGGAGATTGGTACTTCTACCAACACCATACAGTAATTAGAGTATATGGCTGTGAGCTGAATCCCTATAGGCTGCCAAGATATGTCCCTATGAGACTCTTTGCCCTAGAGTACTTCAGGCAGTTTGGAAATGCAGACTGTCCATTTCCAAAGTAAAAACAAGAAGGTGCAACTAAAGGTGAGAAATCAGCTGGGCCCCTTTTTGTACAATAAGGAGGAAGGATGGAAGGAAGCTGATAGGATCCTAGAGACCCTCAGACTTCAAACCAGTTTCAAGTGGGTGCCTTATGACCCTAATCACTTCATTTCCCTTAGGAGAATAAAATACAAATTGGGTGGCTATGTTCATGTGAAACTGCCTCATATTGAGAAGTATGCCAATGCCCAAAGCTGGAAAGAAGGCACCTTAGAAGAGCCAATTGGTAAAGAAGAAATGCCAAGAAGAGAAGCAAGCAATCTTGAAAAAGAGGCTGACTTGGAACATTGTGGGCAGGTTTCTTCCCCCTGTCAAAGGAAAATTGGAGCAGCTTCCTCATCTTCCACAACCCAGCAGCAAGCAGCCGAAATTGCCCAACAGGTAACAAATAAAGATAAGGGCAAGCAGGTGGAGCAGGAACAACCACCTCCTAGAACAGAGCAACAAACAGAGCAACAAGTAGAAAAGGAGGTCGAACAACAACAAGAACAACAAAAATAACATCAAGAAGAGGGGCAGCCTATGCAGCAAGAACAAATGGTTGAAGCCCCAGTACCTACTGAGCAACAGGCTTAAGAGAACATGCCTTCTGGGCAAGAGAAGACAGTGGAGACCTCAGTGCTTCAAACTCCACAAAAGGAGGAAAAAGGAAAGAAGAGGGACAAAGAACAGGAGACTCCCCTTACCACGTCCACAAATCAAGGGGAGAAAAGGCAAAGATTAAATCCCCTCTCTGAGGAAGAAATGCCTATGAGGCAATTGTTGGCAATGGGCCCACCAAGTATGGAGGCATCTGCTAGTTCCTTTCAGCAGGAACAAGAGAGAAACCTTGGAGGAGATGTCAGCTCTTCAAGTCATCAAAGGAGAGCAGAGGCATGCATCAAGCAACAGTTTGCTGATATCAAGAGGAGAAATGAGCCACTCAGGCTCCAAATCTACAACCAGTTGCTAAAGATGGCCCCTACAAATCAACAGAGGCTTATGTCAGCCTATGACATCTCAGAAGGAAAAATGACCATGAGTCATTTCATGCCCAACACGCTGCAGCCACAGTCAGCTGCAGACTATATAAGAACCAACCTTGAGGTTCTTGCAAAAGACATCCACCCTATGGACCAAATAGAACTTCATAAGCAAACGGGTGAAATGGTCTATGCAACATTGGCAGACAAAGAAATGTTGGCAAAAAGGTTGGAAAACAGCCTAAACAATACGGCTGCCCAACTTGAGTTGGAGAAAGCATCCTCCCTGGTCAAAGACAACAGGATCAAGTCTTTGGAAGATATAATTATAGAGCTTGGGCATGACCCCAAGGATCCAAAGGCCATACAAACGCTGCTAAAAATAAGAGATGCAGACCTTGCAGCCCTGAGAAATAAGGTGAAGCTCCTAGCAAACATTCACCCCCAAACAGATGAGGTCGCTCAGCAGAAGCAAGAATAAGAGATAGCTACATTGCTGGTAGCACTGCACAAGCAACTAGTGCAGACAGAAGGGAGGCTGGAAGACACAGAGGCTGCACTGCAGGCAGCCCTGTAGCAGAAAGAGGGAGGCCAGACTTCTCAGCCCCCTCTAGAGGTTATAAACCTTGAGGAGCCTCCAAAGAGCACTCCTCCTCCCACAGAAGCAGCAGCACTAGCACCATCAACATCAACAGCAGCACCAGCACCATCTACAGAGCAGGATCTGAGCCTCGACATGAAGAAATTGATGAGTGAGGTCTAGGCTCTCGAAGCCCAGATGACAGAACTGAATGGAGCCAAGGAGAATTTGGCCAAGCTAAATGAGAAGTACGACAAATCAAAGCAGAATGTGGCTGAGAAAGGGAGAGAAATAAAAACTCTCAAAGAAAGGATAAAGGAGCTGGAGAAAGAGCTCACCCTTGACAAAGTGGTGGCTGAGGTCAGGACAGTCTTGTGGACCCACTTTAGCCAATCAATAACAGATCAGTGGCAATACATTGAAACTATTCATGAGAGAATGGAGCTCATAGGCAAAGCACAAAGGGAAGTCCATAGAGCAAGAGCATCTCTAGGCAGTATGCCTGAGATAGCCAGCAGAATGATTAATGTGCTCAATAACCAGACAGGTCCTCAGCTGGCAGCAATTGGGATCTCCAACAGGACAGAGACTATCCAACTAATAAAGAGGGTCCTCACACTGAAAAGCCTGGTGCAAACATTGGATAGAAGAAGCCAGGACATGCAAACAGAGGTAAATAGGTTCATGGACAAATTTGCAGCATACAGGGCATAGGTATTCCTAGCTTGCTCAACAGTGCAGGAAAACTTCTATCACATGAGGTTTATGCAAAGAGGGTGAACACATTTGCCACCAATCAGATCAGTCAAGGATCAAGCAGCTCACAGGCAACAGGGCCAACATCTGGGCAGAGTCTCTATGACAGAGTAGAGAATTTATTTTTTATTATGAATGAGATCAGCCATTTATTTGAAGTGCCTCCGAACTTCTACAAATACACAGAGGAAGATGAGACTTTGGATGCAATTTTGAGGCATCAATTTCCTACGCAGGAATGGTGGACCTCAACGATACAATTATTATTATAAACAAGGGATTTCATCAAAGTTTTGACATCAAAATATTTAAGTCATCACGTTCAGAAAATATGTTGCATATACTATGACCGAAAAGGGTGGAATGATCCAACTCAGCAGGAAGATTTGGCCACCAAAAGAAACAATGACAGCTACAGGTAACAGGGCCGAGAAAAGCTACAGCATGACAAAGCATAAAGACACATCATTCACATCATTCAACATTAAAGCAGAAACGTTCAACTGACTTAGTCTCCTCCAAAGGTCAAGAAGAGGCCTGACAGCATTAAAGACCATTTATCTTACATTCAGAGTAGCAATAACTTTCTTATCTAATATTTTGTAAAGTTGGTGAGCATAGTTAATGTATCAAATTACTCAGCATTCATATATTTTGTAAAACCTATTGTATATATTCCCCCTCGCACAAACTTTCAAGGGGTTGTTGTTGGTTTTGTTGTTCTCTTATGAAGAAATAAGAACTCGGCTGTAATTTTCAGAAGGATGTTATAAATAAAGCTTGGATTTTACAGGAACTGAGTCTTACTAGTGCATGCTGTGATTGGAACCATTGAATGCTACAGGATTCTAGTGCCATGGCTTGATATAATAAGTGTTTCTCTATCTCTGTTAATGTTTCTGTTATTTATTTTAAACTCATGACTCTCACATGTTGTTCTAAATCTAGGAAAGAAAGAAAAAGAATACCTCAGGATTTTTCCATGGAGACACCCTGATCTCAATCTATCTTAACTATAAATGTTTTCCATAACTTCAGCTGTTTAAATTGGAATTCTTAACTGCTCCAATAAGCTCTGAATATCTCACAGTCACTATTTGGTAATTCATTTATGCTACTAAGTAGAGATTGTTGTTCAAATTGATATCACACTGTCTGTAACTCCATATCCCTTTGTTTCACTCACTA
Organism: Pinus taeda; assembly: GCA_000404065.3. NCBI lineage: Eukaryota > Viridiplantae > Streptophyta > Pinopsida > Pinales > Pinaceae > Pinus > Pinus taeda. The sequence goes on along the minus strand of APFE030363464.1, from coordinate 136,533 downwards.
AATCGGAAAATTATATTAACAATAGCCATCTAGCCTTGCAACAAAACTTTCTCCATCACAGGCACCAGAACTATCTCACTTTTCTGACTCCATATGCCCAATGGATTAGCATCTTCTGCACTCCTCATGCCCTTCTTACAACAAAAGTTCACCAACCAAAGTCTTAAACAGGAAACTGAAACTTTTAACTAGCCTAAAATACTCACAAAGTATAGCTGAAACTTAAAGAGAGAGCCCTCTCTGATTATAGATAGGCTAGGATCTATAATCCAAAGGTTGGTTAGTGGTTACCCCGGCCGTATTCCCTTGGGAGTCATAGGGAACAACCTGGGTGTTAACAGGGGGAAGGAATGATCCAGGTGGATATTGGTTGCCACCCACGTATTCCATTTGGACCCCCACAACTGTCTCTTTCAATTTTTCTGTTTCCTTAATTATAGCACAGTTTACTATTTTTAGCAGTTTTTCGGGTCCTAAACTTTCGGAGCCGTTTTGAGGCCCTAAACGATGTTTTTTGGGAAATCTACCACTAACAATTTTTTTGTCAAAAAATCGTCTTTTCCGTCGTAGTCCTCGGAGAGATCTTTCCAACGGGCTATCATGCACATCAAATGGAGATAATATGACCAATTCGCGACCTCGGGAAGTTGGTTGTCCAACTCACCCCAAAACGGGGCCCACAGTTTGGCATTTCATCTTCTAGGGTTAGGTTTTGGAATGTTAATGGTTTTACATTGTTTCTCAACAATAAATAGGCCTTCGAGCCTCATTGTAACATAGTTCAGAACAGTTTAGAGGCATGTAGCCACCACATCTCTTCTCAGAGATAAGCTACCATCGCCCTAGCTGGTTTATTTCCATTTCTGTTTGAAATCATATTTCAGTATTTTATAGTAATGAAATGTAGTATTATTTCCGCTGCATATCTGTCTTTATGGTTATCTCTGTATTTTAGTGTGTTCCTACTTAAATCTGGATCAACGTAGCCCAAGAGTATTGGGTGAACTCCTTATTAAATTTGTTGTGTTTATATGTGTTACCTTATATGTTTTCTTTTACTGCTTCATTGCCTGTGTATTTCACAATCTTATCGATCCGTTTCACAAAATAACATAGGCATATCCATGCACATGAGTCTGTAATACCTTATTAATTATCTTAGATCAATTCCAAATCAGGGACACTATTCAATAGATAACTTTACGCCTACAAGAATAGGAACCTTCACTAGTTTACTATCTTGCATATTAAACATGTGCAATATTGTCTCGACATACTTCATTTGGTTTAACTAGAGCTTCCTCTTTGCCTGATATCATTTAATTTCCATGCCCAAAATGTAGTTTGCAGCACCAAGATCCTTCATGTCGAATTTGGAGGACAATTGGGTCTTCAAATCCCAAATAATTTCTTTGTCATTTCCAATCAACAACATATCATCCATACATAAGGCCAAATAAATAACACAGTCACCAATTAATTTAAAATACACACAGTAATCCACTTTTCTCCTTCTGAAGCCAAGTCCCTATATATATGTATCAAATTTCTAACACCACATCCTTGGTGAGTGTTTTAACCCATACAGAGACTTTTTTAACTTGCATACTAGTTCTTTCTTTCCCTTCACTGTAAATCCTTTAGGTTTCTTCATGTAGACCTCTTCTTCCAAATCCTCATGAAGAAATGTTGTCTTCACATCCATTTGTTCTACCTCAAAATCAAAAGCAACAAAAACAGATAAAAGTAATCTAATAGAGGCTAACTTGGCAACACAAGAAAAAATATCACCAAAATCAATTATTGGTACCTAGGAATAACCCTTTTCCACAAATCGAGCTTTGTATTTCTCCACCTTTCCTTTTGCATTCATCTCTTCTTAAACATTTGATGCCAATGGGTTTCCTTCCAGCCAATACATCCACGAGATCCCAAGCCTCATTTTTATCCAAAGATGTCATTTCTTCAACCATGGCCTCTTTCCATAATTTTCCATCCCATGAGTACACTGCATCCTTGACAATTTTGGCATCGTCGTTAGTATTAGATAAAGAAAATTTTGAATAGAAAGAAAATGGACTATACCTCTCTAAATGTCTTCTCTCTCAAACTAATCTTCTCAAAACATGAGTCTATAGCTCTTCCACTTTTGATTCATGTTCTTTTGTAGAGTTTAATTCTTCCTCCTTTAGTTCAAACTCTATATTTTTAGGTTCCTTTAATAGGACTTCATGTTTAATAACATCCTTCACCTCTATAAACACCACATCTCAGTTGTACACAACCTTCCTTATTTCTGGGTTCCGAATCTTATAACTTTTTAAACCATCCTTATACCCAATAAAGATGCACCTTTCAAATTTACTACTTTGGTTATTTTCTCCTTTGAACATGTGCATATGTGATCAAGGAGGATCTCATCAGATAAGATATACAAGTGTTCAATTGTTGTTGTCAGTGTTCAGTGTCATTGTCAAATCAGGTTAGTGTTTTCAGCTTCAACAGTGTTGGTTATGGATCAGGTTGTTCAGGTAATATTTATGGTTTTGCATGGCGTTCAGTTGATATGGGTTTTGTACCTGGCTGTCGACTTGTGTTCATCGATAGTTCTGCCAGGATTGGTCGATGACATGTGTCTTGTTGTTCGCCTTACAAGATTTGGTGTCGACATGGGTTTTGTCATCCACTCACAGGTTGATCATCAACATGGGTGTCATCCGTGTAGGGGTTTGATATGGTTCGTCATCAAGTTTTCGTCATAATTGTAAGATTGTATCAACGATATGCATTTGGTTTTGTCACATTTCACAAATGTATTATAAAAACCCTAAACCTAGAATAAAACCTAATGTATAACCTTACCAATAAAACACATTAAATCTAAACATCTAAACACTATGATCTAACCTATTTTCCAAACCTACCATACTACATTGCAAAAACCATGTGTTATTACATAAACCTAAGTCCTAAAATCCTAACAAAATCCAAACTATGTGTTAAACCTAGCTCTCGGACATATGTAATATGTTTAAACAAAAAAAACATTACAAAACGATTAACATAGACACTTGACCGAGCAGGCATCCTAACCACGTCGGAGGACATGTGAACACTGTAATGAATGACCATCAGAGTTAATCCATCAGAACCACTAGTTGCAAACCGCATTAGAGACATCGCCATGTGAACAGTCAGGTGTTAACCATCGGGTTATCAAAACATCGGAGTAACCGCAACCTTGACCACAGTGGGAACAACCAGCACCAACCATTTGCATGTGAATGGGGACAGGGTTAGCCTCAACGGGGATAGTCACCAGAACTGCTAACATGTGACAGGTTGGAGTTCACCGTCAGCGAAACTGTCGCCGAAACCGTCGAGGAAGGCCACTAGGTGGCATCTGGTGGTTAGGCTGCTGACAGTGACATGAACAGTTCTAACTTTTGCCCAGTTAACCTGACCGCCAGTGCCTTAAGCCTTATCCAAAATTTATTTATGGGTTTTACATGGTTTTTGTTTGTGGAATTAGTTCAAAGGTCTAGAAACCTAATCCTAAGTGTCCTCTTACAATAGGATGAAGAAAAAACCATCCCTAAATGTAGAAAATTCATGCCATGATTAGCCAAAGGAGGTTTTGATGCATCTACAGGTATATAAGAGGCATATTTCCTTCATTGATCAAGGGGAGGGTGGCTTTTTACTTTTGTTTGTAGATTCTGGAGGTCGTAGGCAATTTTGTTTTTAGTGTAACAGGAGCATCCAGAGTCCGAATTGGAAACCGTGATAGGTTGGAAAGTTGGTTCAGAGAGCTTCCTTTTGACAGTGACCAAAAGTTCCTATGTGCACATTCAGTCTAATCAAATCTTTGTGTAATCAACCTCTATTGTTTCAATCCTAATAAAGTGGTTGCCCATCTTGAAAGAGGACCCAGAGACATAGTCCATGAGGGACGAACTCCGTAATCAATTTTGTTGTCTGGTATCCTTGTGTTTTTACTGTTTTCATTTATGTTATGCATCATGCTTGTGTTTAATCAAATTTCGTAAAGTCTTTCTTCTCAAGAAGTTTCCTCGATTTCTGTGCTTTTAGCTAACATTCAATTCGTTGATGGTTAATCAATTATACATTAGTTTAAGTCTATGATCATTTAAGATCATATAATTTGGTATCAAAGCAGGCTGCGTTTGTAGAATTTTCCATTGAATGTTAACCAGGTCAAAGTCGCAATGAGGAGAAGGAATCCTTGAGCAGATCGATCCAAAGATTGGAAAGTGACGAGTCGTTCATAAATCAACCATGTCAGGATTTGATGCAGGTGAAAACACTAAAACTAAGATGAGTTATGAATAGTTTCAACAAGAATTCTTGACTATGTAGTAGATGTTGGGAGAATTGTATGAAGACAAGAAGGCGAGAGATGCAGCTTCTTCTTCAAAGACATCGAAGAAGGACAAAGGTAAAGGGAAGACTGATAAACCACCTTCAACTCCATCATCTCCATCGTCATCCTTTTCTTCTTATTCTTCCAATGTAGAATTTGAAATGGATAAGAAACCTAAGAAAACATCTCTTTTGAAACTTGATGTGAAATTTGAGTTACTTGTTTATGATGGCGAAATGAATCCTGAAAAGTTAGAAAACTGGATTAAGTAGTTAGAAGTGTATTGTTGCATTCAAAACATTTCTAGCAATAAAACTAAAATTCAGTTATCTACACTTAGAATGGGGGAGCAACTTTAATTTGGTGGGAAAGTAAAACTCAGATAGATGTAAAGTGTAAAGGGAAAGTCATCTCTTCATGGTCTAAGTGTTTAAAAGCTCTCAGGAAACAGTTCTATCCTTTAGGATACATGCAGCAATTTGTTATTGATTGGAAGTGTATGAGGCAAGGTAAAGGGTAGAGTGTTCAGGAGTTTACTTAGGAGTTTAGAAAGAAAGCATTGGTGCTTGGTATTTCATTGGATACACGTGAAACTTTGTTAAAATACATCGGCAATTTACATTCATATTTGTAGCATACATTATTGATGTTTAATCCTGATGATTTTGATGAAGTGTGTGTTTAGGCCATACATATTGAATCAGGTGGTAGACCATTCAAGTTCTCATCGCAGTCATCCAAAGAGTTGGAAATCAAATATTCCAGTGACAGTAAGGGGAAGAACATTTCGAAGAGAAAGAAATCGGCGATCGTTCAAAAGGAAAGACCTAATTGCTCTCATTTCCAGAGAATAGTTCATGATGAATCTAAGTGTTGGAAACTTCATCTAGAACTTAAGCCCAAAAATTTCCTTAGGGAGAAGGAAGAAAAGAAGGCCACTACAGCAGTCCAACAAGATCTAGGTTTATATTGAAGTGATGAAAGGAAATAACCACCATGGTTACGACAGGCAAAATTTTTTGGCACTGGTTCCAGTTCAAAAACTATTGCATATTCATCAAACATAAATCCTTCAAATGAGGATAAAAGAGTTGAATTTTTTAACATAAGGATAACTTCTAAGCATACAAAGATAGATACAATGTTTGACAGTGGATCATAGGCGAATTTAATCTCTGAACATTCAGTTGAAAGTTTGGGTTTGGAAACATGGAATCATCCAAGACCTTACCCATTAGGATGGCTAAATAAATCAACTCAAATAAAATTCACCAAAAAGTGTCAATTAAGATTTGTCATTACAGCTAATTACATTGATGAAGTGGAATTAGATGTGGTTCCAGTAAACATATGTGGATTTGTCTTAGGAAGTCCTTATCTTTATGATCCTGATGAAGTATTTTACAGGAGAGAACATAAATATCACCTTAAGAAAAATGGGGTTGAATTTATTGTCAGGGAACATCAAAACAAAAATCACTTGAATTCAGATAATGTTAATCAGATGAAGCGATTAATAAGTTCAAATAAAAGATTGGTAATCATGTGTGCAAAGGAGAAACATAACAATCAACATGATGCTTTCTTAAGTTATGAGACTTAGCTTAAAGATGGTTTGATGAAAGAGATAGAAACTATTCCAGTTCTATGTAAAACCAAACATCTTATTCATAATTAAGGATTACAACATGAATTACCATTTGTGCCTAAATTTCCTCTTTCTAATGTTAGAATGAATCAATTCAGTTCAATTTTGGAACTTAACAATTACAAGGATATATATCAGTATTGGGGAAAGTCAGTGTTCAACTTCTCTTGTATTGTGTCGCCATTTCATGTCTTGAATAGTTTGGAAACCTCTTTTTAAGTGGAGAGGAAACCTCTATGTTTTCATATCAAAGCCTTTTCTAAAGCATTGTCAAAGTATCTAAGGGAAACTTATGCATTAGGGGAAAGTTCTAACCAATGGAAACATAATTTAATAAATGAAGGAAAAGTGATTCAAACAAATCAACGACTAATTCAATACTTTCATAATCAAACTAAGTTGCAGTAGTTTCCAAATTACAGTTTTATGGGTTCATTGCAGCAAGTACACTTAGTAATCAGGAGTCAAGAAAGTATAGCTGGTTTGATGTCAAGAGTATCTTTGATTGTCTCTATTATTCCACAAAATAGATTGCTTATACATGTTGATGTTATTGAAAAATATCCAGTAGAGACTGTATTCAAAGATGATTATGAATCACTAACTCATGGTTATTTTGGAAAGAATTCAATTGCCATGTTCATAATAGGTTGTTTTCCCATTGTTGCAAGTTTTTCATACTACAGATAGATTGAACATGTCACTGACTCAAAATATGCCATGGTCAGCATCATCAGGATCATCACTTGCAGGTGATTGATCAATTGTATTGGTACATCATCAAGTCAAGGTGGAAAGAGAGGGAGTTCTACCCTCATCGACTATTTGTGTAGTCAAACTTTTGTGGTTCAAAAGGTTTCAAGTGGAGAGGATTGATCCAGGAGGATCTCATCAGATCAGTTGCACATGTGTTCAAGTGTCGTCGTCAGTGTTCAATGTCATTGTCAAATTAGGTTGGTGTCGTCAGCTTCAACAGTGTTGGTTATGGATCAGGTTGTTCAGGTAATATTTGTGTTTTTGCATGGGGTTTAGTTGATATGGGTTTTGTACCTAGCTGTTGACTTATGTTCATCGACAGTTCTACAAGGATTGGTCAAGGACATGTGTCTTATCGTTCGCCTCGTAGGATTTGGTGTCGAAATGGGTTTTGTCGTCCACTCACAGGTTGATCATTGACATGGGTCGAACATATGTTATATGTTTAAACAAACAAAACATTACAAAATCATTAACATACATAGTTGACCGTGCGAGTAGCCTAATCACGTCAAAGGACATGTGAACTTTGTAATGAATGACCATCGGAGTTAATCCATTGGAACCACCAATTTCAAACTGCATTAGAGACATCGCCATGTGAACATTAAGGTGTTGATCTCAGGTTATCAAACCATCGGAGTAACTGCAGCCTTGATCGCAGCGGGAATGGCCAGCACTAACTGTCTACATGTGAATGGAGATAGGGTTAGCCGTAGTGGGGATAGTCATCAGAACTGCTAACATGTGACAGGTTGGAGTTCACCGTCAGCGAAACCGTCGCCGAAACTGCTGGGGAAGACCACTAGGTGGCATCTAGTAGTTAGGTCGCCAACAGTCACATGAACAGTTCCAACCTCTGCCCGGCTAATCTGGACACCAATGGCTTTAGCCTTATCCAAATTTTATTTATGGGTTTATATGGTTTTGTTTATTGGAACTAATTCAAAGGTCTAGAAACCTAATCCCAGGTGTCCTCTTACAACAGGACCAAGACAAAACCACCCCTAAAAGTAGAAAATTCATTCCATGATTAGCCATAGGAGGTTTTGATGCATCTATAGGCCTATAAGAGGCATATTTCCTTCATTGATCAGGGGGAGGGTGGTTTTTGACTTTTGTTTGTAGATTCTGTAGGTCATAGGAAATTTTGTTTTCAGTGTAATAGGACCATCCGAAGTCGGAATTGGGAACCGTGACAGGCGTTGCAAAACTGGTTCAGAGAGTTTACTTTTGACAATGATCAGAAGTGCCTACATGCACATTCAATCTGATCAAATCTCTATTTAATCAACCTCTATTGTTTCAATCCTAATAAAGTGGTCTCCCATCTTGAAAGTCGACCCAGAGACATAGTCCATCAAGGAAAACTCCGTAATCAACTTTTTTGTTTGGTATTGCTGTGTTTTTACTTTTTTCACTTATTTTATGCATCATGCTTGTGTTTAACCAACTATCATAAAGTCTTTCTTCTCAAGTAGTTTCCTCGATTTCTGTGCTTTCAGTTAACATTCAATTCATTAATGGTTAATCATTCTACATTAGTTTAAGTATATGATCATTTCATATCAATATGCATCACAACCAAATACCCTAAGATGTGAGAGACATGGTTTCTTGATATTCCATACCTCATGTGGAGTCTTATCCTCCAACAATTATGAAGATAATTTATTAAATAGGTAACATGCAGTATCCACTACCTCTACCCATAATTCTTGTCCTAACCCGACACCACTAAGCATGATTCTTTCCTTTTCCATCAATGTCCTATTCATTATTTATGTAACTCCATTTTGTTGAGGCCTATATGGAGTAGTAATTTTTCATGCTATACCACACTTCTTACAGAACGCGTGAAATTCCTTCTTGCAGAACTCTCCATCATTATTTGTCCTCAACACCTTGATATTCTTCTCTATCTGATTTTGCATTAGAGCCTTAAATTCTATAAACCTATCAAAGACTTCATATTTCTTCTTGAGGAAATATATCCATGTATTCCTTGATAAGTCATCTATAAATGAGACATAGTACACAGACTTACCCAATGATGGAACTGACACGGGTCCAAACACATCATTGTGCACAAGCTCTAATATCCTTTTCTCCCTCTTAGCACCTAAGGGGAAACTCATATGATTTTGCTTCCGATGTACACAATGTTCACGAAAATCAAAATCTAGAGAGAAATTTAGGCATACCTTCTACCATACCATTACTGTGTACTATTTAAAGACCCTTCTCTCCAATATTTCCAAGCCTTTGATGCGATAGCATGGTGTTTTCTCCAGAGACCACTAGATTTTGTACTCCACTTTTAGGAACCAAAGAACTATTGCACCCATCAATAATAGTGCTACCCAGAAGCTTATACAAATTTCCAATATGAATTCCCAACATCAATACTAGTTTCCCTCAAACCATCTTGTAGGTATCTTTCTCGAACATTGTTTTACACCTGCATCATCCATCCTGCTTACAAAAATCAGATTTATGGCCAATGCAAGAATATGCAAAAAACCAAGAAGTGTTCTAATCCTTCTACCTTGAAACTTCAACTTGAATTTTCCCCTTTCAATGATTTTACCCTTCCTTTCATCCCCTAAGAAGACATAACCACCATCATTCTTGTATTCACAAAACCACTTTCTATGGGGAGTGGAGTGAAAGGATGCACTTGAGTCAATCAACCATGCCTCATGATCTACATGTGTACTTGAAGAAGAATCCAAGTAAACATCCTCACCTTCAACTGAGGTGGTTTTCACCTCTGTAGAATGAGCATCATCAGATCCATTTCCTTTCTCAGGAATTTTAGGTTTACAATCATTTTTGTAGTTCCCTTCTTTTCCACATTTCCAACATACCTTTACAGGTTTTCCTGGAAATTTAGATCTCCCTCTAGATTTAGATCTCCCACTTGAGGACTTATTTATGTTTCTATTCTAGAACCATCCTCTTACAAACAAGAAATCTCCATTCTATCTCTCCATATTTTTTTTGTCTCATCTCTTCTGACAACAAGGATGAGACTATTTCATCAAACTTCAATGTCATTGTATTGCTACCTATAGCAACAACTAGATTATCCCATGAATCTGGTATAGAACACAACAAACTGATGCACTTATCTTCATCTAAAATTTTTATATCAATAGATAACCAATGGCTTACCACAATATTAAAGGCATTCAGATGCTCTATCACTGAGTCTCCATCCTTCATCCTTGGGTTATACAAATTTTTACACAAGAAAATATTGTTCACCAAAGACTTAGATTGGTACAAAGTCCCTAATGTGTACGACAAAGCCTTTGTCGTAGCTTCCCCTGACACGTTCAATAGTACTAAATATGAGAGAAACGATCATATTTTTCTCTTTTCCTTTTGATCTAACTTCTCCCAGTATTCTACCCACATTCCTGTTGGTTTCATACTTGGATCTACAACAATCCATTGATCTTAGTGAACCAACAGATCTTCCATCTTGAGCTTCCACGGCTCAAAGCTTCGACCATTAAATTTCTCTATCTCTATCTTTCCATTCTTCACCATCTTCTCTCACCACAAGAATCGATCCTGTAGATCTCCCACTGAATAGGGTCTACCATAGGCCCGAGCAAAACCCCTGAGCGGCAAAGGCATCCCATTGAAGTTGAAATGACTCTGAAACCAAATGTATTTTTTAACCCCGTACAAAAATTACTTGTAAATGAATTCTTAAAATAGAAAAATATACAATGGTGAGAACATAAAACAAATATACATAGATATTTTCCCCTATATCCCAAAACCGGAACTAGCAGATTGATTTTTCATTATATTCCCTTCAATGTTACAATACATACATATACATGCCTAAGAATTCATAAATCCTAATCCACTAACCCTGAATTAGAACATCACCATAGTTCTTTTGACCTAATATACAAAATACCATGGACAGAAAACCATCGATAGTCGTGGAAATAATACAACACATACCAAAAACTCTAAAATCATGTTAACCCTCATTTTCTATCCATCTATCAGTGAATGATAAGTTGTACTAAAGACCAACTCTGTACCCAAAACTAAAAATAACTCCTTCTAAAACCTGGAAGTGCACTTGGAATATTTCTCTAACACAATCTTCTTAGGAATACCATGCAATCTCACTATTGCCCTGATGAAGACTTGAGCTACCTCACTAGCTAAATCAATAGACTTCACTGGAATGAAGTGGGCTACCTTGGTCAACCTGTCAACCACAACCATGATGGAATCATGTTGTCTAGATGTCCTCAGAAAACTTGTGATGAAATCCATAGAAATGACCTCTCATTTCCATTCTGGAATCAAAATTGTTTGTAATAAACTAATTGGATGTTTACACTTTGCTTTTACCTATTGAAAATCCAAACATCTAGCCACAAACTCAGCCACTTCCTTCTTTAGGTTTGACCATTATTATAACTTCTTCAGAATTTTCAATCTCTTATGATATCCCAGATGACCTTAATATGACTTAACATGAAATTCCCTCAAGATAAGCTTCTTGAGTTCATTATTGTTTAGCACACAGATCTTGTCCCTAAATCTCACCAAACCATCTGTCATGAGATGATAATCCACATCCTGATAACATGTAACCTATTGTTGTAACACGTGCTTAAGTTTTTGGTACCCAACATCCTTTTGTCCTACCTGTATGATCTAATCCTACAAATATGTCCCATATGATCTCATAGCTGCTACATGATTCACATGCACTCTTCTACTATGAGCATATGCAACCTTTCTCTCCTTATGCTTGATGTACCTAATTTCGAAGTCAAACTCACTAGGCATGGCCAACCATCTAGCTTTCCCAACATTTATATTAGGTTGGTCCTGTTATCACTCAGGTTGTCCCTAGGCTCCTAATAGGGATACGGCCGAGGTAACCACAAACCAATCTTCTGATTGCAGGTTCTAGCCCACCTACAATCGGAGAGGGCTCTCTCCTTTTGATTCAAACTTAGTCGATGATTTTAGGCTAGCTTTCTGACTTCAAGGGAATGTTGACTGTGATTGGAAAGAAGGTATGATTCTCGAACAAAGAGGCACAGTAAGGTGTTATAAGTTTCGAACCATTGGGCATGGAGTCACAGATTGAGGCATGCGAGCATTTTCTTGGTCACAAGGGGATACGAAGTGGGATAGCCACACAGGATACAATACTAGGTCTGCTGAAAGTACGGAATGAACATCAGGGATGAAAGGAAAAAGAGAATCATTTCATCATGCTGACAAAGAGGAGAAGTGGATGAGTGGGATCCCGGAGGAGTTAAGAATTCCTAAGACATGCACTCATATGTGAAAGAAACAGGGTAAACCAGATCATTTAAGAATACAAGCTCATAACTGTTTCTGAAGAAAACATTGGAAAATGCAGAAATTGAACTTAAGGTGTATTGGAACAAATCTTAAGCTATTCTTTTTCCCTGCAATTTAGAAAGGCGGAAAGATGGTAAAAACATAAAATAAAACAGAGGAGAGGAACACTTATTGGATCATGTAGAAGCATAGGAATTCCGTCATCATTCCTTGGCCAAGAGAAAACATCAAGTAGTTTCGCAATCCATGCTTTCAGCAATCTTTGATTATGGAAATTATGACAGTTACAGTGCGAGTCTTTGCTCAGAGAAAATGTTGGAAAGGAGAGTGACCAACAACTACTACCAACCAACCAACCCCTCACAACATTGCTTAGGGTGGTATTTATAAACAAAATATCGGAAAGACATCATTACAAGTGACCTTGACAGGTCTGCTTAGAACTCTTCAAAAATCTAAATGCTGCTGGAATTAAATGCAAGTAAATCTTTTTGGCTACGCTGGGGGCAGCTGGATCGGAACAGGTGACGAGGTGGCCCTTAGGGACCAGATGCGGTGCTGCTGGAGTGAATGTGCTTCGGGGCTGCAGTTCGGCTTTGGTGCGAATTGAATGTGCAATAATTATGATTTGAGAGCTTCAAGTAGTTTTGCTCTCCTTCTATGAATCTGCTGGAAGATATTCAATTTTCTCTTGCTTTGGGCCGCTGCTCAAGATATTCTCTGATACAATTTGCCGCTACATTGATGGTTTCCGCCGTCGACTGATACACTTTGACACGCTTGATGCCTGCTGATTTGATCTGATACACTTTAAACTCTGTGACTGATCTGCTGCTGTCTTCAAACTGGATCCTTTGGCACGATTGGGCGATTTTCGGGCTCTTTCGGCGCGTAGTGGGCTCGACAATCAGAATATTCCCTGAATATTCCTCGAAATGGCCTATTTCCCGTAGCGATGCGCAAATAGCGCTTTGCGCTATTCGCGCATCGGAAACTGCCTCCGTTTCTTGATCTGGAGCTCCGAAGTGCGATTTTTCTACCTGCGCGAAGCTTTTTCGGCTTTTCTGGCTACTGATGTAAGCATGGCGTCTGCTGTACGACAGATGATGTCAGCTGTGGGTCCCTGGTACAGCGCGACGTGGTGAGATACTGGATGTACTGTGGTGAAGAGACTCCGATGCGATATCGCGATATCGCGTCGGCGGGGAACGAGGGGGATAATTGGGTTGGACATTTGGCGCTTTCGACTACCGATCGGCGAAGACGGAAAGGTGAATGGATTGGACACTCGGCGTTTGTGATCGCCGATCGCCGATATCGCAATATCGCATCGGCGGGGGACGGATGGGCGATTTTTTGCATGAATATGAGAGTGCGAGGTTGCGATGCGAAAACAGATTTGAGGAGAAAAAGGTAAGTAAGTGGGTGTGAAGGTCATATGAGGTTTCGGAAGGGGTCCGATTATCTTGGGGGAACTTTATACTTTGGATGGAGTCCATAGTATCTGGGAGGTGGTTTTGGAGGTCGGGGTTCTTGCTTAGTTTCTGATAAACTGAACAATTCCCGGGAGTTGTTATGGTTATTTTTCAACCAGGGGGAGGGATATTACATAGGGGGATTTTACTTAATATAAATAAGGGGACGGGAAGAATAGGGAGCTAAATAATAATGTTAGTGGTTAATATGAAGATGGTAAGAAAGCGCTAAGTTCGGGAGAGCTTAGGCTGTTACAAGGGGGTAGGAGCATACTTCGGGAGAAAATATGGAACAACTTTGAGTAAAGCAGATCTTTACTCAAGCCAAAGCTATGAAGATGATGGAACTTAAGAGGTGTCAAGCAGATCTTGACCTCTTTTGGGGAAATTAGTTAATGATTGGGGAAAACAGAGAAGGGGAGTCAATTATACCTCATTTGAGCCTTTTTTCTTACAAATCTTTGCTGATTATGTTCTACATGATATGATACCTGAAAACCTGGAACTAGTCAGCAATTCAACAGCCTCAGAACTACCTACCCAGCCTACTTGCCTAGCATTTTTCTTCTTTTGTTTGGGGGTGCACTTAGACTTGCAAACCGATCATTCATTTTTCTTTTGATGCTTTCCTATCTACATACTACCCTTGTTTCTTCCGGAGCCCAAATTAAGCTATTGGGCTCGTCTGTTTCTCTACCTATCTAAGAATCTACCAAGATTAAAATGTTTGGACAGATTTACAATCTCTATATTCTAAAACATGAAATTTAAACCTAGGGAGACCAATATTAAACT